>JAJLZA010000023.1:0-134513 GCA_030571925.1 Yamadazyma epiphylla
TACAGCTACTAATGAAGTTTTCCATGACTATGAAATGAAAATGAATAAATTAAAACAATTCTTGGACTCTAAAATCCAAGAGATGGCGTCTAACCTTTAATGAATTTGAATATTTCTTTAGCAAAACCATCAGGATTATCCAAATAAACATGATGGCCTGCATTTTCTAAAATTTTGAATTTAGCTATTCTTTTAGATGCTAATTCATTAGTTTCATCGGCTGCTTCTTTACCAGCCCTTACATTCATCCAATCTCTATCACCATAAAACCATAATGTAGGAAGATTCATTTTGGCAAAAGCTTGTGGCGCTCTATCAATTAATGGTAGTTTTGGAACAGCTCCGACAGCCAAAACTCTATAAATCTAAATACTTGCAATAAGAATCTTTAAAATCAATCACTTAAATCTCCTTTAAAATCTGCATCTCGAATGCAACTATTAGACCCGTTTTCACGCAGGGCTCTTTGACATAAAAAATACAATGAAATAGAAATATTTTTCGGGTTTTTGTTGAAAGAACTTCACGAAAAAATTTTATTTCTTAAATACGGTTATCGTTGTATCGTAGGATAGTTGTGTTTTAAGAGAAGTAAATTAGTCAGTTCAGGAATAGAGAGTTAGGCAGAAGACTGCATCTCGGATCGCATAAGTAAGGTTAAAGTATAAATGCTTCATATCAACGTCAAGCGCTATAACAACTTTCAAGTGTAATCAGGTCAAAATATCACGTTCTAATGGTGCTATGGTTTTATATACTTATTAAATAATTAATTTATCGGGCACCTTTCATTTAGTTTTACAATCTTTAAAGCTAAGTAAATTTTATAACCTTCAAAAACTGATTTCTCTCTTCAAAAACTGATTTCTCTATTCAAAAACTGATTTCTTGTCCTCTGGAATGGCAAAAGTATACTAGACGATGATTAAATATGCCGTTGGCTAAGTACTATGACTCTTCGTTTATATCTCTTCTTTGATTAATAAGACTTTTGTGGGCACCTTTTGCGTACCACGAAGCTAGTCTTCATAAATATCTAATACTTTTACTGAACTAACCAGCATAAAGTCTCCAAATCTTCGAACACCATTATATAGCATGAACATGAGGTTGGGCCATAAGAATACAGAGGACTTATCGAGTATCAGTGTTGGGACTCTTTATCTAATGAACAAACCATATTCAATTCGAATTATTTTTATTTTATTAGATGTTATGGGCAGATTATTTCTTTTAATAGGTTCCTCAAAAATTATATCGAAAAAAATCTTGAACCTAAATACCGCCAGTTTCAGATATTTGCAGCCATTTATAAAATTTTCATAAAATTATAAAAATTCAAACTACTTATTTTTTTCATGATTTTTTAATCACTATACAAACATAAAATCGTTACGTCTTTTTTAAAAGACATATACCGCTCAAAAAGCACATAATATTATCTTTTTATTAGTTATATAATGAGTCTGAAAATTCGCACAACTAGCTAATGAGTTCTTTCAATACTGAGATTTCAGCCAAGTTTGAATCGGATGAATTTACCTTCCAAAAGATAGAAATCAGTGAAACAATGATACTAAATATCATTATCAATGGTATCTCGGATACTACCTTTGAACTCCCCTTGAATTCTCAGCAGTCAATAAACATACTCTCGCAAATTTCCAACTTAGATGATGAAGAAAGTTTAGCTGTAGAACCAAAAATCATCATCGGAGACCATTCAAATCTTAAAATTCAAATCATTGCATCACAAATAGGTAAACTTTTATTAAAAACCTTAGCAGAACCTAAAAGCGTCACATTGACAATTGGATCAAGATGGTTTGGTAGAGAAACTACAGATGGAGATTTTGATAAATTAATGTTTGTATTAGATAATGTTAAACAATTAATGAGTAAATAAGACCAGAATTAGCATAAAAGCATTATATTTTTATACGATTAATGAATATCTACTTTTTTTGTTTCTTTTCTCTAATTTTTGGTGCTACTTTTCTTTCTTTAGTATATATCAGTAATTTATGAGGTTTCATAAAAGTATCACAAAGTTCATCGGTAACTTTACCCCTTCTTTCTTGATAATCAGCAACAAACTTACTAATAACGTCGATACATTCTTTCTTCATTTCACCAGATAAAATTTCACCTTTTCTATAACCTTCTGCTAATTGTTCTAATTTTTCATCATCATTACTGAAGAATGACATATATTGATAAGCAACATCAACTTCTGGATCACCACCATATTTTCTATGTTCTTCAACTGAAGGTTTACCACCTGAAAATGCATATTTGTTAATTTTTTTCTGAATTTGTTTTGGTGTATCATCCATAAAAATTGATGTGGTAGTATCTGAAGCGGACATTTTAGTAGTAGCACCTTGTAAAGCAGGGAAGAATTTTGCATGAATTAAAGATGGCTTTGCGTATTTTAATTTATCAGCAACATCTCTACAAACTCTGAAATATGGATCTTGGTCAATTGCACATGGAATTAAACATGGAGTTTTTGCTGGCAATCCTAAAACATCAGGGAAAGATGATGGGAATGCAGTTGCAATTTGAATACTAGCAAAATGAACTTTACCAATACAATCACTATCTTGAAATCCAAAAACTGCTCTAGCAGTAGATGTAGTAATTTGTCTTGAAACTTTAACGACATTTTCATAGAATGCACCACCTAAGTAATCTAAATCTGAAAAGATAAAAGTATTTTCAGGATTAAATCCTACAGCAATAATATCTTTGGCATTAACTCTAGCAAATTTTTTAACGTCTTCAATGGTCAATTTTGGTTTAAATAAAAATTTTTCATCATCTGTTAATTCAATGACTAATGGAACATCGAAAACATCTTGTAACCATTTTGTGAAAATAAATGGAATCATATGACCTAAATGAATTGAATCTGATGAAGGTCCTCTACCAGTATAAAGGAAAAATGGTTCACCATGTTCGTATAAATCTAAAATCTTAGTGAAATCTCTTTCAGAAAAGAAAACACCTCTCTTTAAGAAAGGATGTGGTTCATGACCTGTTAATGCTTCAAATCTTGCTAAAGTTTCAGAATTTATAGCTCTGGTTCCGAATTGTTTAATTAATTTATCATAATCAATTCCTTGATCTTTACCATCAACAACAGCACCTTCAACTTCCCATGGGGTGACAACTTGATCAGTAGATTTAACATCTAATTTCTTTACTTCTTCAGTAACTTTTTCTACTTTTTCAGACATTATATTAGATTCAATGAATGTGGGAATGTGGTCTCTTATCAAAGAAAAAAAGTTTCCTCAATAATTTACTCATTGGCCTCAATAATTTACTCCGAGCCAGGTAAAAATTTTAAGATGAAAATTTAGCCATGGTAAATTCATGGTAGGACTTGAAACCTACGAGAGATGGAGAGAAAGAGATGGAGAGAAAGAGATGGAGAGAAAGAGATGGAGAGAAAGAGATGGAGAGAAAGAGATGGAGAGAAAGAGATGGAGAGAAAGAGATGGAGAGAAAGAGATGGAGAGAAAGAGATGGAGAGAAAGAGATGGAGAGAAAGAGATGGAGAGAAAGAGATGGAGAGAAAGAGATGAACAACACAAGAGAAATCATAATGGTTTAAATACTGTTACTATCTGTATTATCTTAAATATACATGAATACATAGGTTAATCATTAATTGTATATTTTTAAACCCAATGCATGATATAAAAATTCCTTAAAATTGAAGTTTGGTAAAGAACCATGCATTCTTACCAGCTTGGTATCTTTCTTCAAAAGCCTTTTTAACAACTTTCTTGGCTTCTTCTCTTTGAGAAGGTTCTTCTAAAGCTTCAGAGGTAACAGAAGATTTGAAACTTTCAACATCTAAGGAATATCTAGTTGGCATTAAATGGTTGTAGTTAATAACTTTAATGAATGGCTTAACTTTAGATCTTTTAGCGGTTTTTTTAGCACCTAAAGATTTGGTAACTTTTAATGGGTAACGTTCAATACCAGCAACAATGGCGTGTGGGAATGGGTGAGATTTAGTACCTTCATCGTGTGGTTTCACAATGACAACTTTCTTACCGGCGTAACGACCACGGACAACGATAGCTAGAAAAGTTAGTATAAATTTTGTAAAAAATAGAGTAGAGTAAACAGTGAAAATTTTTGGAGGGGAATGGTGGGTATACTTTAGTTTTCTCCTAATAAATTAGGTGATTAGATTTTTACTATGAGCTGTTCTTCAGTATTCTTTCTTTGGATTGGATCTTTAAATATTTGATAGAACAAAAAAATTGTTGGACGAATGGTGATTAAACTTGAGTTCATCTCATACGACACCAATAACATAATATGATTGAAATAATGGATGAATAAATATATATCTAGGATTTAGGATACGATTCTATTTCACTTATACCACTACTAATGAAATATAGGAAGGTACATACCAACTTTACCTGCTTTAATGAATTTAGCCATCTTTATTTAATTATTAAAAAGTTTGAGTTGAAAAATTTTTATATATTTGATGTGCCTGAGAAAAAAAAAGTGAAAAATTACACAAAGCCAATAATTGTGCAGCAGACTACTAAAATGCTTGGGTGCACCGGTGTGCAGTGGTCAACTGTTAAGAGGCACGTGAGAAATGTGACTGTTTTTATAAAGATAGAGATTTGATGCATTTCTTAAAACGGTAATGTCGTATATTTTAAATATATATATGATATGATAAATGCATATTTAATTACATCAGTTATTTTTTTCTTTGACTTCGAGCTAAAAATTTGGAGTTTAAAGATGTAATTGCTTGACCTGCTTGAGTAGTTGAAGTTTTCATCACCCTTTGTGTGGTAGAAGTAGTGTCTTTTGAAAAACTTGATCTCCTATTATTAGTTGGTGCATGATGACTATTATTTGATACTGCCAATTGAGCTGCATGTAAAGTATCACTAGTCGATTCATGATGAGTATTACTAAACCCAGTAGACATATCAAGAGATGATGTCATTACTGGAGGAGGTGGTTTTCGTTTTACAGATCTTGATTTAATTCTACTACTTAACATACCTTCACGTTTGTGATCCCCTGAATCCTTATCCAGCTTAGATTTTTCAGTTTTACTAGGTGGATCTGGCTTTCTTTCTGATTGGTCAGGTTTTGTCAGAGGAATAGTATTTTGAGGGAATCTCTCTTTTGACTTATTAAGATCTGGTGAACCAATTGGCCTGCTCTTTGGGCTAGATCTTGTACCAGGACTCGTCCTAGAAACAGAACCAAGTTTAGTAGTGGAACCTGCTTTGGAATTTGCAAGCTCTCTTGATCTCTCTAATTGATTAGTTTGTGCTTTTGCTAACAGATCAGTCCACCCACTAACCTCATGTTTTTCAACTTCAAATGTAAAAGTAGATTCAAGCGATTGAATTGCAAATATTCCAGTCGTTGGCAATAATTTCAGTAATTTATTATTAGACCCGCTGATAACTTCTTTAAAATTTATAAATGGATAATTTAATTCAATTTCTGAAATTAACTTATAATTGGCTTCACTATCATTTCTGAAAAAGATTAAACATCTACCATGAGTTGTGATTAACATAGTACATGTTCTACTTTTCTCTAAAGGATGCTGAGGAGCTATTTCAACCGGGTTTGATTTCTCTTTATTTATACCTAATTTCTTCAAGAACTTCAGAGTACTTGTGGTCAGTGCAGTCGATTCACTGCTTGAAGGTTGGATTTCTTCTATATAAAAGAAATCTTTAATAGCTACACTTTCATCCTTAAGTTCAGATTCTTGTGGGATTTCTTCTTGTGAATTATGATTTCTTAAGCTTGATCCATTACCTGCAACTACTTGACTCAAAAAGCTTGGATTTGAACGTTTTTGATTAAAGTAACCTAATGGTGATTCATGAATCAAACCTCTATATTTCTTAGTAAAGTATTGGGTGTTCATCTTAGTAGCAATAACAGCTCCAATCTTTAAGATTCTCTCGTCTGAATGTTTGAGGTATTGTTTCCAAGCCAATTCAACTGAACTGATAGGTGAAACTTCTAAAGTTTTAGATTTTGGTTTCTTAATACTTTTCCTTTTAACACTTGATGTTGACCTATAAGAATTTATAGAATTAATCGTTGGTCTTAGAATGTTAGTACCTGGGATATACTCGGGTTGTGGTTGATGATGATGTCCACTTGTTGAATTTGACGGAACCCTTGAAGAAGGTGTACCTATATTGGTGTTATTATTTATAGTGCTTGATTTTGAAGTACTAGTGCTTTCATCAGTTAAACTATCATCATTTGTAATGGAAGTATCTTGAGGTTCGGGTGAATCAGTTCTATTTAGCACATATGCTGCTACTGAAGCAGGATTAAGGTTCTTACCATTGGTCAAAGGTTCACTTGCGACTCTTTTAGTAACAGGTTTTTTAATAGGAACTGATTGAGTTGAAGGAGATTTAGTTAATTCTGGAATCTTCATCATTGATTTCGCCGACATTTTATAAGGACCCAATTCAGGAGGTTCAGATAACCAAATTGAATCAAAATCATTAAAATTAACTTCATTAAAGAAATAATGATTTTGAATAGTTGAAATAGTGGCTCTTTTTGATGGTTGTAAAACAAGAATTTGTTTAATCAAGTCTCTTATAATAATTGGGAATCCAGCACTATAAGCATACTGTAATTTTGTAATTTTTTGAAATGTCAAATATTCATTAGCTGCTTTAAATGGAGGTTTCCCAGCAATCATTTGATAAATTATACAACCAAAAGCCCAGATATCACCAGGTTTACCACAATATTTATTTTCTAATAATTCTGGTGAAACATATTCCGCAGTTCCAACAAATGATTTAGCTCTAACATCAACAGGATATTCTTCTGATGAATCATTTTTCTTTTCTAATAATCTTGCAGTACCAAAATCAGTTATTTGGATTCTTAATTTATCATCCAATAAAATGTTTTCTGGTTTAATATCTCTATGAATCACTCCATTATCATGCATATATTTGATAGCATCAAGAATTTGAGCACCAAAATATCTGGTACAATCTTCATTTAATGTCCCATATTTTTTAATCAATGATAATAATTCACCATTGGCGGCGTAATCCAATACAAAATAAAGAGAATCTTTATCTTGAAATGTAAAATATAATGAAATTATTCCCAATCTATTACTTAATCGATTTAATGCATGCTTTTCAATATTAACATATTTAACTTTTTTCTCTTTAATTATATGCCTTTTATCTAAAATTTTCACTGCATATTTGGTTGAAGTGATTTTATCAGTTGCTAAAACAACAGTGGAGTAAGATCCTTCACCCAATTGTTTACCAAATTCAAAATCTGTTACACTTCTTTTTATTACTTTATAACCCGAAGCATCATCTCCAACAGTTTTAGTAGCAGCACCTTTCTCCTCCCACTCATCTTCAGGTTGAACTTTTACTGGTGATGCCAAACTTGCTGGTTTAGGTTTTACTTGAGGTTTTGGTTTGGTAGGTGAATGGTCACTAAGATCTGAATCATCAATTGTTAAAGATTGAATAGCATCAGTAGATTTTAAAATCTTTCTTTCTTGATCCGGACTGATAATATCTTTAAGTTCTTCTTCAATGGTTGGAGTATCCAAAATATTTACTGAAGAGTTTGACATTGCATGGGGTTTGGAAGGATTGAAATTAAATGATCCAGCAGAATTAGGGGTTTGAGGTGCACTTTGTGCGAGGCCTGTACCATCTTGTAATGAGGAAAGCCTCGAAGAAATATGAACGGGAAGATTATCATCCTTTAATCTATTAAGAATTTCAGCAGGTATTAATCTACCTGGCCTTTCTTGAGCTCTATAATGGTCAGAATCTAATGTATCATTACTACCATTATCTTGCATATAATTTTTATATATATTATCAATATCTTCACTCAAGCCTTGAAGCCCAGACGTATTTAATTCATACGATCGATCAGGAGAAGACATCTATAAAGATAGGGAAGTAGTTTGATTACTTGATTGACTGATTTGATTGAAATTTTTTGATTTATGAGGTAGTTAAAGGGGTAGTGTTGTTTGAAGTATTCACGATGACGGTCTTTATAATGATCTGATCATAAACTACACTGATGATAGACAATAATGACAATTGCTTAAATAAGTTCTCCAGGAACGAATCAACTGAAATAGCAAATTGTTATTAAACCTCGAGTAGTCGCAGCTGGATTGAGCGGTGCACGCAAGGGTTCGGGATCAAGTTGGAATGATGATTTGAGTGCAGGCAGGAGCGAATGGGTGGTGATTGGGGCACGGTTTGGAGAAATGGGGATGATGCGAGTGTGGTAGGGAGATGTGTTTCAGCTAAGGGTGGTTAATACGTAGAGATTTCCAGATGGTTCACAGAGTTTATAGAGTTTATAGAGTTTATAGTGTTCCTACAGTTTATACAGTTCATAGACCATGACGTAACCAATATCGAACTATGCATAGCATCAGATCCTTTCCAACAGTTAATATATATTCCCCAATCCACAACACACTCGACCCCACTCCTATAAACAGCTTCAAAACTCCCGAACCTCGACCTTTTTGAGCCCTACTGTTTCTCGAGTGTTCGTTCGGTGTCTCAAAATTTGCAACCGAGTAGGTCTAGCAGACTCACGCGCGATTCTACTAGATCTAACATTAGTTGATTATCATGGCATTTCCACTTGATACAGCTCATATTGTATCACATCTCCGAAGCTCGTATCTTGTGGAGTTTGACAATGACACAGATATAAGGAGACTCATTAAACCTTATGAAAAAGATGTGGATGGTGAAGTGTTCCAAGATGTTTTCAATAAACTAACGTTACTGTCTTCTCCCCCCATAACGTTACTCCCCAAAGATAACATTAATGGCCGAGAAATCCTACAAAGCAAATCGATAAAGAGACGAAGTAGAATCAGACACAGAAGGAAAGCCCTGCAATGGTCCCAATTGAAGCTCTCACCCCAAGAACCAAGTCAAACAAATACTCGTGAATCACCTGAAAAAACCAACGAGTTCCCTGATTTTGAAAGCGATATATATTCTGATAATATAACTGACGAAGAGTCGAAGAATCAAGAAGCTCAAGTGACCAAATCCAAGCCCGGGAAAGTTAAGACCAATATCATTAAGTTATTCCAAAGAGATGGGGGAGACCTTGATAGTGATGGAAGTGATGGGTCTGTTAAGACAACAATCCTCGAGGATAATGGTAATGAAACAGACACAACTCAGAAAATAACCATGAAGTTACATAATGATAGCAATACAGATATCCTAACAGTTGATAGTGATGAACATGTCAATACCCCAGAAGATAGAGACTCGAGTAAGATATCTGCAGATGAGGATGATGGCATTAATCCTGATATCACATTAGATACACCTGATGAAGACCAAGAGGATGATGATGATGACGATGACGACGATGAGGAGTTTGAGGACTTTGAAGATGAGGATGAAGAGGAACTAGATGAATCCTCTACCGATTCTGCCTTTACTGATATTGAAACCGATTCTATAATAGATTCTTCGTTATTATTGGATTCTCTAGATTCTGGGTATCTGTATAATAAGAAGAGCCTTGTGTCAAAATTTGGTAAGAAAAAATCAAGAGCCAATTCATTTGGGTTAAGTAAAGGCGGTCCTTCTACTTTAAATACCGTTTCTGAGGCAAGGAGTATGAAATTGACATCATCAGCGTCATCATCTGCTTTGAACTCTTTAGGTAGACATAAACGTCAAATCAAATTTGAAAAAATTGATCCACATAAACCAAAAGAAGGTATTCTGTCAAACTTAAGCAGTTTAATTCAATCCCGATCAAATTCAACGAACAACAATCCATTAAATTACTATTCATTTGTTTGTTCAGACGATGGGAATTGTAAGAAAGTTAGTCTTAATATCTTTGTTCCTCCAGTAACAAAACCATCGCTTGAAAATTTAATGGTGAATAATAATGTGGCTATATCTGATTGTATAGGATATATTTTATTAAAACTTTCCAATACAGAGGATTTCAAAGATCTTGATGAATACGTGAAATTTAACCCTAATCATTGGAGATTAGAATTAGTCGATGAAGATGGTGAAAATTATGGGTCTTTTGGTATATTAGATAGAACAAGACTTTTATCATCATATAATAATCCAAAAGAATTAGCTATATGTAAAGTAGACAATGAAGTAGAATTGAGAAAGAATGAACAAAAATCACCTCTAAGTTTAGAGTTTAAACAAAACTTGATTGATTATAGACGTCGTAACACCAGAGAAGTGATAGAAAAAGAAGACAATAGCGAAAAAACTGAAATTGAAGTAATTCCTCCAAATGGAGAAAACCAAACCATACTCGTAGATTCAAATGCAACAGCTAATGAGCTATTATTGGATATTTGTGCCAGTAAGAATTTGAATCCTCAAAACTATAAATTAAGATTGATATTACCTGAGCTTGAAAATCATAAATTCAATGATGATAATTTACTAACATTAACAGAAAGTTCAGAATTAAAGATAAATTCTAAAAGGTTTTTGTCTCCAAATGAAATTATCAAAAATCTCGAGTCTCATAAATTTGAAATTGTACCTAGTAAGGCTGGTCCTATTAGTTCACTTTTTAATAATGCAGATGATACTTCTCCTTTATTAGATACTACCATATCGCCTAATACTGGATCCAATTTTATCACCCCACCAAGAGGTCCTGAAACCTTGAAACAGTCTGTAAATGGAGATGATACACATAAACTAAAACTTACAAATACTTTACCAGAAAAGGCCAATGTTATTAAAAGAGGTACTAATGATTCTACGAATAGTAAATCCTCGAATAACAACTTTTTTGATAATTTATTACTGGAAATGAATTCTTCATTACCAACAGACCCAAAAACAAGATACTTTACTTGGAAGGTTTGGCGTAAAAAGACAACAATTTTAAATAAAATGAAGAAATCTTTAATTATTGATGGTGATTATATAAGATTACAACCACCTGAAGATAAGGCATACACAATGAACCCCGATGATAATCCTTTCCTTGCTTCCCGTGATCATCACCATCATCATTTACATCATTATAATTATTCGAATTATTACAATAGTTCTATGATGAAGACCAGTTCTTTTCATATCACTCAAATAGTTAAATTGAAGCAATATAAAGGAACAAAGAATCCTAATCATTTTAAAATTGTTATTGAAAAGCCATTTAAAGATACTTATATAAAGAAGAAATACGACTTAGAAGCTGTTAATGAACAAGAATGCGAAGAAATCATTGATAAGATTAAATGGGTTTCTAAAATGTATAATGCCGAAATGGCTAAAATTAAGTAGAATATAAAGTTCAATAGTTTTTTTGCAGCCATTAAATTTTGCGCGAGATAAAAAATTAATCTCATCTCCATGTCTAGTCTTTCTCTGAATTGGTCCAAATTACAAAAGAAGATCGCCCCTAAAACTACAAAAGTGGTTAAAAAGGGGAAAATAAAGCCTAAATCAATAAATAATTCCAGAGAAACTTCAAAAATAGTGAAAACTGAAACCACAGTGGTTAAAAACTCAAATGATTCAAATGCGATGCCTGTATCTTCAATTGGTGCAGCTCTTTGGTCAAAGGAAAAAGATATTTCCATAAACGATTTTAAACAAAGTGATAATACACCAACAATTATAAATGTTAATGATAGTAAAAAAAGACAACCAGGTAAATATTTAGCTATAGATTGTGAATTTGTTGGAGTTGGACCTGAAGGTGTAGAAAGTGTTTTAGCGAGAGTTTCAATAGTTAACTTTTATGGTTATACAATTTATGATAAGTTTGTTAAACCAAGAGAAAAAGTTACTGATTGGAGAACCTGGGTTAGTGGTGTTACTCCGAAACATATGAAAGATGCCATTACTTTTAAAGAAGCCCAAAATGAAACCGCTGAACTATTAAAAGGTAGAATATTGGTAGGACATGCTGTTCACCATGATCTTGATTCATTGTTTTTATCACATCCTAAATCAATGATACGAGACACCACATCCTTTAAACCATTTAGAGCAATTGCAGCCGGTAAAACTCCAAGTTTAAAAAAATTAACTAAGCATTTTTTAAATCATGAAATTCAATCAGGACAACATTCATCTGTGGAAGATGCTAGGGCAACCATGTTATTATTTCGTATGCATAGAAAAGAGTTTGAAAAAAGTCTTAAATTTAAAACTTAAAATCATTTACTGTACAATATAAATTCATAAATCGTAATCTATATACTAAATTAAGTAATCAATCTTCGAGTCGTTCGTTTTCAACATAAGATGATGCACTTCTGTAAATCATTTCTTGTAATCTTTCATTATCTCTTTCAATTTCATCGAGAGCATTAGGATTATCTTGAACTAAATCGGATAATTTTCTAAATTGATAATCCTTCATTATTTTAACCCCATGTTTTTCTAAAAATAAGTCAGTTCTTTTTTCTTGTTCTTCAAGGCAATGTGAATTATTTGACATAGCTCTGGTTAAAATGTCTGAAATAATTTGAACCATCATTACTGAAGTTGTTTCAATCAAAGAACTTTCTAATTGAGGTCTTAAGATATGGAATACCATTAAACCTCTATCAATTCTTCTTTCAAACACATAATTATAAACAACCAAAAATCTATTTTTAAAACTTTGTTCAACAGTATCTGCAGCATAAAAGTATGAAGCTTGATAAATCGTTAATAAAGCATACAACAGATCATCAGTTAAATATTCTAAAAGAACTTTTGGTATTTTATGATTATTAATAACTTCATATTCTGTTGGTACATAATCAGTGGTTGAAATATAATCATCAAATGCTGAATCGGTTGAAGCTAACCAAATAAATAATAAATATGGTAATGTACCAGCTGGTACTTCAAATGGCGAATTTTTACCACCTTCTTCAACAACATATCTAATTTTAAATATTTCTTTTAAACAATTTAATGATGTGTGTTTAATATGACTTAATTTTAATCCTTGAGTAAATATGAAAAATATATATCCTAAGATATTATATTTATCAATATGGAAACCATGAGATTTTTCAAATGATTCAATAAATGGCTCTAAATGTTTTCTTTGTTTGAACATTCTTTCAGCATAATTTGGCCCTTGTTCAAAATTTTTAATTATAGTATGTAATAAACATTGAATAGTTGCTTGGTATAACGATGAATAGTTTAACATACCTAAATAAATTTCTGGCCAAATTATTAATGGTGGGAATATTGAATCTTTTGATAACCCTTGAAACATTCTTGCTGCACTCATTAAAACACCTGTCATATACTCAATAGAATTATTAAATGAATGTCTACTAATTAATTTTAACATTCTTGAAACAGTTTGATCATTAATTCCTGATTTGGCTAAAATTCCAACTACTAAAATAGCTCTAACTTGGAAAATTGAAGATTGAGCGAATGCAACATCAATTGCATATGAACACCATCTTGATCTCCAACTACTTCTTTCATCAGCTGTTCCTAAAACAGTTATAAATTCATTCAAATAATCACATAAAGTTTCAAAACTTGCAGCTCTATTATACAATTGATTAACATCAGAACCGGTAGTAGATTTTTCCCTTGTTAAACCAAATAACATTTTGGCTCTTTGTCCGCTGAAGTATGATAATGTAGCTTCAACTGTTTCTCTTTCCTTAGTAGTTAAGTCTGGTTTTAATAAAAATGATTGAATTGTATTAATGACCAATTTTTGTAAATCTGCTCCAAATTCTAATGAAGGATTATCAATGAATAAACTACAAACGAAGAAAATATCGGCCAAATAAAATTGAGCATAAATAAATGAATCAAAGAAAACTGTAGCACAAATTTTTACCAAGATCAGAATTTCAAACATTTTCAGTTCTGATGCAACTTCTGAATCATCACTAGTTGCTTTATTAACACATCTAATTAATCTATTGATTGTTTCACCACAAATTTCAACCGATGGTGAAATAACAGATATAATAAAGGCCCAATCAGGATCATCATTTCTATTGTCCATAGCAAATGTTACAATTTCATCCAATAATAATGGAACTAAGATTGATTGATTAAATAACTTCTTCCAAATAAATATATTAATTGCAGAAATAGTTGATTTATTCATTGATGATATTAAACATAATTGCCTAATAATTCCTGCAACCCTATCAGGACCATTTTCTTCATTTTCCAAATAAATGTATTTACAAATATTATTAATCCAAGGTGAGATATATAATACTGCATCCATTCTTTTACTTAAAGGTAATTTGTCATGACAATCAAAGAATGCCCTGAAAAACCTATATGACATATGAGGAAATTCTTTTGATAAAGTGGTCGAAATTGAAACAATATAATCAGTTGTATTTGAAGGATATGCAATATCTTTTGCATGATTCCTTGAAATACAATAATTCAAATCAAAATAATTTGCAACTGACGCAAATAATTCTGACGCTGACGATCTCACGTCATCATCTTCATATATTAATCCTTGGAAAGTAACATTAAATAATCTACCAAACCATAAATTACTTATATCACTTGCATGGAAATTCTTATCATCATCATCAATGAAATTCTTTGGTAATCTTGAAGTTGTAAAATATAAAAATCTTAAAATTTCCAGTCTATCTGCTGATCTAATTATAACATTATCATCATTTGAAAAATAGATTGTAAATTCATCAGTTTTACCAGAGTTTTTGGTGATTTCACATTTCGTAATGTCACTCAAATTAAAGATCTTAACTGGTTTATAACCTCTTGTTGCACACAATTCAAAATTTGTATGGATAAATTCATCAGAACAAATTAATAAAAATTGTCTACCAATTCTAATTGTTGAAGGCTGGAAGCTTTGATTTTTGGAATTTAAAACTTTACAATTATTAAATTCAACCTTTTTATCTCTCGTAATTGCCATTGTATCATCACTTAAACATAATTTTGAAATAGTTTCAATTGGATCACAATGTGAATAAGTATAGAATTTTGCTCTATTCTCTTTACTTTCAACATTTGAAGGTTTAACAATCTTAAAAAAAGCTGATACGTCACTAGTTGGTAAATTAAAATAATAGATTCTTGCACAATTTATGAATACTTGTTGTGGTGCATAAGTATTTAATAAAGTTGCATAAGTAATTAACAAATGCATTTCTGATGCAAAAAATGTAAAATCAAATACAAAATAGAATTTATTATCCCAAACTTGACTTGCAGTTTCAAATAATTTATAGATTAATAAATGAACATCAAACTCCACAAGTCTTAAAGCTGCCAAATTAACCACCACAACAGGTGTACCATCGTGGAATATTGAATTATGAATTAATTGAACTTCAAGAGCTAGTTCACTATATCTTTCAGACATTTTATTCATAAAATCAGTGTACTCATTGCTTAATGAACCAGTAGGGTCAAAATTCTTATAACCTCTACTTACACCTGGTGCAGAAGTACCACTTGAAGTTTGCAACGTCAATAAAGCCTTAGGTTGTCCTAATTCTTTTAAAACTTGATCACAAGTTCTCATATTATTAATTCTTCTAACCATTTCATCATGAGGAAATTCTCCAATAAGATAAACTTGTTTAATATCTTTATAATATGTAAAGAAAAATTTATGTATATATCTCAATTCAGGTATTGGCTGCTCTTTAATTTCTTCAAATGGATATTCGTTTGATTCATAATTTGAAACATGTTTCAAGAATTTGAAGATCTTTGATGTTGTATTATTTAATTCTTCGGTTTTATTAGTTAAAGACTTCCATTTGAAAAAGGTTAATGTTCTGTTTGCCATATTTTGTAATACCTTAACTAATTGTAATAAAGATCTTTTATTATTGGCATTAATGAACTCAATTTCAAAAAATGATTCAGGACTAATAATTGCAGGGCAGAAAAATCTTAAAAAGATAAATGAACCCACTGCAATTAAACCAGAATCTTCAACTTTAGCACTAATCTTTTTGTAAATAAGTGAACAAATAAATTTGAAAGATTTTGGCATATATGGTTCTGATTCAACTATTGTATCTACTAATTTATTTAAATAAGTTAAAAATAAATCTGGATTAGCAGTTTCTAAATCTTGTTCTTTTTCAACATTAAATGTAATATCTTCTGCAGTAAATTCATCAATGAAACTCTTTAAAGTTTTAGTTAAATATTCTAATCCATAATCTTTTGATAACTTAGATAATAATTTAGTCAAAGTACTATTTCTTCTAAAGATATCAGAAGTTCTAGAAACATTATTAATTTCATCAGTTATTAAGATATCAAATATTTCATCTAATTTTTTCATGTACCCAAAAGCTCCAAATAATGCTGGAGCAAATAAACTGTGATTACTATTTGAGGCAACTGCACTAGCAGCTCTACAAACATCATCGATTGATGCAAATCTTGATAAAACAGATTCTGAATATTCAGCTTTCTTACTTCTAAGTTTCTTTCTTTCATATAACATATCGGCGAAAACACTTAAGAATAAAGCTCTAATTTTAGTATTTTCATGATATCCCAAAGGGAAAACAAATTGTAAACCAATATCTGTATCATATTGAAGTAAATTTGTAATACATTTTAAAGTATTATCAACAATTAATTGTATCTTATACTTGGATTTAATATAATTATTTGAATTTGAATTAGTTGAAGTGTATTTTGTTAAAATTCTGTAAAATAATGAAAAGTAATTAGCAAATGCCAAATCTTTGTATTTTAAGACATCTTTTTCTAATGTACCATCAGGAATTTCCAATATTAATTCTTCTAATTGAAGAGATAAAGCTTTTGAACTTTCAACTGCTAAATCAATATTAATGAAAATAATTTCTGAATCTTTTGAAGCCGATAATGGTGTATTTGGAACTATTGAATCAGAAAAACTACCACCTTCATCAAAAAATGCTGATTGTTCTAACCATTCACACATAGATTTTGCATAATAATTTCTAGTTTTATAAGCACCTCCTAATAATAATCTTTGTCTATCAGATTCAATTGCAACTGTCATTTTACAAAATCTTAATTTTAATCTTAATGAACTTGTTGGATCTTCAACTATATTAATTGCTCTCGTTAAAATTTCACACATGTCAGGTAATAAAGTAGTTAATACAACAGATCCTTCATTATTGATTCCAATCATTGCTGTTAAAATAATTATTGCTTGTTCAGTAAATAAAATTCCATCACTTTGAACCATTTTATTTTCACCAAATAAATTGACCACATTGGTTAATCTAGTTGAAATCAAACGGAATACCAAAGAATGAGATTCATTTGATAATGCATCTTTAATGATCACTCTAATTACCAAATCTTGTGATGTTAATAAACTAATACATTTATCGAAAAATTCAGAAATATAATATTCTGATCTTTTCTTTAATTCGGCATCTTCTTGAACAAAATCTTCTTGTAAAAAGCAACCAGAAGTTGAAACCAAAAATCCGGTGAAATGTCTAAACAATAGATTTTCATCATTAATACTGGAAGATTTATTTAATAAATCAATCCATCTTTCATATATCACTAACCAAATTTGATATAATGATTTAGTTGGTTTTGAAACTCTTAAAATATTACGAATTCTTTTATTTAATGATACAAACCCAGTGAAAACCGCATCATCATTAATAATTTTCAAAAATGTTTCACCTAAATTATTTTTAGAAAATGCAGGATAATGAATTTTAGAATGAAGTTGATTAATATGCCATCTCATAGTCTCTTTTGCAACATTATAAAACTGAATATCATGAGTACATAATGATAATAATAAAACTCTTTCTACAGAATTACAAATACCTTGATCATCAAAATGTGACTTTTCATTATTAATGATTTTATTAGCACTAATTACCTCATTAAATTCATCTCTACGTTTCAAGAATTGATTTAAAAAGATTAAATTAGATTTAAACTTTGAATCTGTTAATGATAATGATAAACATGAATCACAAATTGACTTAACAATATAATTACAACTAAGGAAATTTGCAAATGCTGAAACATCATTAAACTTTTCAAAAATGGTATTTGATTTATCAACAATAGTCATAATTAATGCACAAGTACTTTGAAATAAGTTCGAATCTTCTGAATTATTAATTGATCTTGATTGTAAACCAATTTTTAAACTTTCAGTATTATCATGAACAAATTTAACGATTTTATTTCTAATACCATCTTCATCGTCATTAAGAGCTTCTTCATTCATAAATTTGAAATCATTAAAGAATAAATCGGGTACAGCAGTAAATATTCTAAATAAATCACTTAAAATATCCTCTGTATAAGCAATTAATTTTGGAGATGAAGAATTATAATTAGCTGAAGAATTCGAAGAAGATGAAGATAATTTCAAATCTTCCAAATTTATTTCTGGTTGAGATGAATGAATACTAATATTTGTTTGGGAAAGGTTTTGACGATGAGATTTATGATGATAATTAAGAATTCTACTTGAATTTGGACTTAAATCTTCATCAAAACTTACTTTCCTATGTAAACCTGAAGTGGACAGTGAATTAACAGGAGGACTACCTATAGCTCCACTATTAATGTTTCCTGATACCACACTAGCTTTATCCGAAAGTATAGATACATTTGAAGAACTAGAATTATAAGGGTGTTCGAAATACTGATCTAAAATCTTTGCAGCATTAAAAACCATCGATTTTAATTGATGTGCCAATGACTGTATAATATTTTCAAAATGATCTCTAGTTGCTTCAGATTCACTCAAGCCCTTAATGATCTTAATTACAACTCTTACTTCTCTGAAATTATCTTTTGTTTCATGGAATTTTTTCAATAAAAGTCCAATATACTTTTCAGGTTTTAATATAATAGCTACTACAAAATAATTTACCACTAGATTATCATACATTAAAGATACCTCACTATTATGAGTATTATGAATATTATTATTAGATCCAGAAGAATTTGAACTAGTAGGTGAAGTAGCAAAGTTAGTTGCATTTATAGTGGCATTACTCAAGTTCATCTTTAATAAACTATTGAAGGTTTCATCTAAATGATTCATGGTAAATATATAAATTGGATGATGTTTTAAAGATATCAGTAATCTTGCAGCTAAATGATATAAATTAATCAAAGAATCAAAACTAGATAAATTTGATTTATTTGTAGAATCCTTTAATAAATTATGAATAAACTTTAACCGTTTATTGAAATTAATTTTCACTTTATTAGGTTTTGATTCATATTCTTTATAATCACTTGGATTTAAAGTTGAAATCCAACTTTGAACTAATGATGAAACTCCAGAATATGAAATTTCTTCAAATATTGAAGTTGTTTGATCAAATAAATTTTTAGTAACGGCAGATACCTCAGAACTACTTTCAACTATTGCACCATAATCTTCAGGTCTGGCAAATGCTTGAGCTTTTATACTGAAAGAATAAAATGTTAATATTATTTGCTTCCAAGTGGAATTTCTTAAATTACTTATGGTTTTGTTTATAGATTTTGCCATACCATTCCCATTATCCAAAGTGTAGAAAGTATACTTAATTAAAGGAGAGTATTTTTGTAAAGCATATAATGGGAAGCTTTCTTTAACATTGTTGAATTTAAATAAGTGATCATTCAAATAATCATAATAATTCTGTGGATTTGCAGTAGCAATAAATCTTAAACATATTTCAATTCGATTATCAATTTCTTTAACTAAATGAGCTTCAGGTAATTTTTGAGGATCAACTGTAGTGGATTCAACAGGACGTTTTTGAATTTGGTTTATAACCACCTGGATAACATCTGAACTTAATATATCCACAAAAGTATCGATTAAAACATTAATAACCTCGGGAACAAGGGGATTTGGAGGTTGGAAGTATGAATAATTAAAAGAATTAATATACAAGTATTTAGCAATCCAATACTTTTCAATTAACTCGGTTAAAATCTTCAATAACAACAAATTGGATGCTAATAATTTATCATCCTTCTCCTTCAACCTTATTTCTCTTATATCTTTATTAATTGTATCTAAAATTTTACATAAATTAAAGAAACAACTACTTATAAATTCACCATCGTTTGGTTCAAGACGATTAATTAATAGATCTTTAGTGACGTTGAATTGAGGATTTAGTTCGATTTCTGTGATAGAATATCCGGTAACATTTGGAAGGAAAGTTTCTATTCTTTTGGTTAACAGGTTTATGTATTGCTTTTTCAATAATTCATTAGTGATATTTGGCTCTGTCATTTTATTGTATGGTAATTTAAATTATGGAGTTTGAGTCTTTGACCATTCAATCAGTGAAAATAGGGGAGGTATTGGGTATTACGATAATGTCTACTATAACAAGTATACTATAAACCTTAAAAATGCTATAAAACTGATGAATGACAACCTTAACCTGGTAATAAAAACCTAAAGATCTCAAGTGAGGAATTTTGAGGTTTAAGGGTTTTTGTGTAACTTTTAACCTCTCAATTTAGTTGGAGAAATGAAAGAAGGATTAATTAAAAGTTTAAATAGAAAGATCAAAAGGTTTGAATTAGGAATATGGTAGATTATAATTAGTAGAGTTGATTTGTTCAATTGATTTTTTTTGATTATAATTAAGTAGTTATTATTTAATATTCTCTCAATACTTATTGTATTCAACGGTTAAATTGTCGCAACCGTTGGGTTTGTTTCGGAATAAATCCGGAGTCCCTTGTAGCTTAAAATTTCGGAGTTAAAAACCATAAACGTTTAAAAGAAGGTTTGAATTGTTTTGCCTGTAGTTTAAATTTATTAAAAAAATCAATTAATTTAAAACTGTTTTAGCCAAGTGGCAGTGTCAAATAACCGTTGGGATAAATTTGTGAGCCTTGAAATTCCGCTGTACCTGGTCTTAAATCTCTAAATCTAAAATCATTCAAAGTTAAAGGAAGGAGAGAAGTTGAATCGGTGTCGATTACTTCAATGGGACTAATTTCAGGTCGATGATTAATTCGTTTATATATTTTACTTATAGGTTTAAACATTCTATTACATTTAAATTTAATTGACGTCAAAGAATTGTAAAAATGGCCATTTTTACGAGTTGAAATTTTTATTGAAGATTTTTTTCTCAACTTTGAATCCGATAATATACTAATTAATTCATCTAGATCAAAGCCAGTCAATTGGGTTAATGGAACCAGAAATTTTGCTGAATGCATTTGTAAAATCAATTTTTTGCAACCAAAATTAAAAGCCGTCCAATCAGAGCCGGGTCGTGCACCGGATACCAAGTTTATAATGCGAAATCAAGTGTGAGAATTACCTCGACAAAGCTACATAAGATTTCAATATGGCTGCTGCTTACACTATTTTAGGTAGATCTATTCCTTCCCACCAATTAGCAATCGCTACCTTAGGTGCTGTTGTTTTCGTTGCTGTACCAAAACCTTGGGGTCCAGCTCCTCCAAAGCACCCAAAGATCGAAGCCGCTTCTGAAGATGAAGAAAAATTCATTAAAGATTTCTTATCCAAGAACCTTGAAAAACACTAGAAAATATAGATTAATATATTCTAAATTATTGTGAATTACTATGGAACAAGAGTATAGAGATTTTGAAGGTAAAATAGGGCTTGAAAACCGTGAAAATTCAACGAAAATACGCCAATTTCAAGGATTTTTGATAACAAAGTTAACCATCATTAAATCCAGCCTCAATTTCCCTCCAAATCTTTAATTCCAACCCTAAAACCTCCAGATTTCACCTCTTTTACTCTGTCTCTCAAATCCTCTAATCATCTCCATATTAATTTTTGATGCGCGCAGAGATGAGATAAAATTTTCTAGCTCATCATGTCTGCTATATTTAAAGCCTTACAAGGGAAATCGTCTAAAGAAAAAGCTGAAAAGGCCAAACACATAAACAGACAAAGACTTTTAGTCATTTCCTCCAGAGGTATCACCTTTAGACATCGTCACTTAATCCAAGACTTATTACAATTATTACCTCATGCCAGAAAAGAACCAAAATTTGATTCAAAAAAGAACTTATATCAATTAAATGAAGTTGCTGAGTTATATAATTGTAACAACATCTTCTTTTTTGAAGCAAGAAAGCATCAAGATTTATACTTATGGATTTCCAAGCCTCCAAATGGTCCAACATTAAAATTTCATATTCAAAATTTGCATACATTAGATGAATTAAATTTTACTGGGAACTGCTTAAAAGGTTCAAGACCGATTTTAAGTTTTGATAAATCTTTTGAATTGAATGATCATTATAAATTATTAAAAGAATTATTTACTCATAATTTTGGAGTTCCACCAAATGCTAGAAAATCTAAACCATTTATTGATCATGTGATGACTTTTTCAATTGTTGATAATAAAGTATGGATAAGAAATTATCAAATTAATGAAACCTTAGAAACCAAAGAAAATGAAGATGAAATCAATGTAGATGAATTATCATTAATTGAAATTGGTCCAAGATTAGTTTTAACTTTAATAACTATTTTAGAAGGTTCATTTGGTGGTCCAAAAATCTATGAAAATAAAGAATATGTTTCACCAAACTTTGTTAGGGCTCAATTAAAACAAAAATCTGCTCAACAAGCTCAACAAAGAGCAAAAGATGCATTAGATAGAAAGATAAAGAAGAGAAATCAAGTATTGGCTAAAGATCCTTTATCCAATGAATCTGTATTTAAGGAATAGGTTAATGTACATTGTAATTTGCCCGAAGCTGTCACCTGTCAGGCTGAAAGTTCGTAATTAAGATTGCCACGTAGATCTTGTAGATCCAGGCGTGTGTTACTTTCCCATCTCATCTTATCTCAGTGCTCACTAACGCTCAGATAAGGTAAGTGGCATGTCTCTATTGTTAATATTATTTAAAGTTGATTTCCGCTGACATTCTCTAATACTTCTTCTACTCACATCTAAACAATGATTGTATATTCATAATCCTTCAATATACGAATAATAATAAACGAAAAAATAATAATCATTATTCTGTTTTAGGAATTAGCCTTAGAGGCATAAGATGATTATTTAGATAATGAATAGAGGAATAGAGGATTTCCGTCTTGAAGTTAATTAATTACGCTTAAACTTTTATTTTATCTCTCTGAATTATTGTTAATGGTTCGATATCTTGCATACTAAACTCTGTTTTTACGGGGAAATCCATAATAACGATTATTTTTTACGTATATTTTTTGGCTGCGAAAAATAATTACAGTAGGCGAGATTGCCTTGGTCCACTTTAAATATGATAGATATCCTTCAGGGTCTTCATTATACATGAAGGCATTCTTAATATTATTGGCATGCTTTCAATTAGTTTTTGGTATTGAAAGTTGTGCTCAAACTAGTGTTTCGCAGGGTCTTCAAGTTGAATTTTTTGATGTCGGATATAGCGATGATCAAAGACAATATATTTATGAAATTGATCAAATGACCGCCGTACACACTTCTACAAATGTAAGAAATATTGACTTTTATTTCTTGTCGTGGAATTATCCTTATTATGTTAGTTTATATGGGTATTATACAAATGTATATTATCTTGGATTAAGGTATACCGGGTTATTTTACGCTGAAAATACTGGGACTTACACTTTTAACGTTAATCTTGTAGACAATATTGTCGCAATTGCTGTCGGTGAAGGTAATGCAGTAAGTTGTTGTGATTGTTGTGATAGTTTTAGTTCTTTAGACAATGCTCAACTTATTTATGAGTCTACCATTTATGGTGAAATTGAAAGTATTAGTTTTGAAATGGAAGCAGGAAAATATTATCCAATTAAAATGGTGGTTTACAACCAAGGAGGTCCTGGTGCATTTGAGTTTAGTGTTACAGATCCCTATTATAATGAATTAAGTGATAGCAACATACCTTTTTACACGAAGGAAAGTGCATGTGTAGATGAAACCAGTGATTCTAGCAGCGAGTCACAATCAAGCAGTGCTTCAGAATCAAGCCGTGCTTCAGAATCTAGTAGTGAATCGGAATCTAGTAGTGAAGTTAGCTCAAGTAGTGAAGTTAGTTCAGATTCTAGTGCTGTTTCTAGCACTCAAGAGAGCAGTAGTTCTTTGAGCACTTTAGAGCCTAATAACAGCAGTTCAATATCATCAAGCTCAGAAGTAAGCTCAAGTAGTGAAACAAGTTCTCGCAGTGAAACAAGTTCTAGTTCAGAAGTCAGCTCAAGCTCATTAGTAAGTTCTAGTTCAGAGATTAGTTCTAGTTCGGAGATTAGTTCTAGTTCAGAAGTAAGCTCAAGCAGTCAAACAAGTTCCAGTTCCGAAGTAAGTTCTAGTGAAGTAAGTTCTAGTGAAGTAAGTTCTAGTGAAGTAAGTTCTAGTGAAGTAAGTTCTAGTGAAGTAAGTTCTAGTGAAGTAAGTTCCAGTGAAGTAAGTTCAAGCTCATTAATAAATTCTAGCAGTGAAATTAGTTCAAGTGACAGTTCAAGCAGTCAATCCAGTAGTGTAGATCAAAGCAGTAGCATCCTACAATCAATTCAGATTAGCTCCGAATCAGAAACTAGTTCATACATTTCCAGTTCGAGTATCGCTTCAAGCAGCGAGCTAAGCACTATTGGTGCAAACCAAAGCGGAAGCAGTTCTAGTCAATCAAGCTTTGCTATTACTAGTGATATAAGTGAATCTGTTAGTGGATCTGAAACTACTTCAGAGTCTACAAGTAGTGTATCAAGTACAGTTTCAAGTGACATTAGTAGTACATCAGAAGAAGTGAGCAGTATATCTGTTGATACTAGTGAATCAAGCAGCCAAATTAGCTCAAGCCCAGACAGCATTAACCAATCAAGTAACACAAGCCTCCCAAACCAACAAAGCTCAAATACAGTCGTAGTTAATCCAGATTCTTTGACAATTAGTTCAAGTACAGAAATTTCTGATCCAGA
Organism: Yamadazyma epiphylla; assembly: GCA_030571925.1. Taxonomy (NCBI): domain Eukaryota; kingdom Fungi; phylum Ascomycota; class Pichiomycetes; order Serinales; family Debaryomycetaceae; genus Yamadazyma; species Yamadazyma epiphylla. The sequence continues at coordinate 24,976 of JAJLZA010000023.1, forward strand.
ATCTGCAACATCGAGTTCAATCAATGATGATATTTCTAGTACTATATCCGAGAGCCTGTTAACTGAATCTTACGATCCGTCTACTATCAATAATATTGACCCAGACGTATCCAGTAGTATTGTGGTAGACCCACAAGTTAACCTGGTTTCACAATCTTCAACTCATGTTGGCGAGGCAGAAAACACTTCTTGTCCAGAATGTACATCGATTCAATCTGATGATCCAGCGATGACTACCAAAACAGTACAGATCACTGTAAATGGCGTCACCGTATTGACTACTTTAACTACTTCTTGTGCAACACCCTCCAAAGTGATTGAAACCGAAGTGGTTGAATGGACAGAAACTTTTACTACAATTTTCAGCACCACTTGCCCAAACAACGAAGTATCAGTTATCGTAATGAAACCAGCTACCACCGAAACAGATAAAATATGTACTGAAACAGTTGCTTGGTCAGAAACCTATACCACTTCATACACCACAGTTTGTCCGAATAAAGAAACCTCAGTCATAGTAAAAGTCCCCGCTGAAACTGTATCAGAAATATATGAAACATACGTAACAGAGAAAGATAATCAACTATACACCATCACAACCAACTACAGAACCACCATTAATGGTGGAGTTGTAACTGATACACAGCCTAGTGTTGCACATGAAACGCAAGCCTTAACTGATACAGACAAGGCTGACGAACTTGCTAAAAATAGCCGTACTACCAAGTTAACAACATTAGAAACTCTGCAAACAACCACAATAAACCATCCTAATATCTACTTACGCGGGTGAAGGATCTTTAAATAGATTTACAATTTGGTCGTTAATCTTAAGTTACGTCTGGTTGATGATTTGATCTGCCGTTGATATTACTACGATGAACGACAAAACCAATTAATATCACCATATAATTCATTATACTATATATGTATCTATAAATAAATACCCTAGACAACCATATGTGCCTCTATTATCTATATATAACCTCCTCCGTCACCAAAATACACCGCAGTACCTTCCCAAAAAGGTTAAAGGGTTCAACACTTGGGGCTATGAATTACGTAATTCGCGTACCTCAAAAAAAAATTGATCCAATTTTAAAAATAGTCCATGAGTTACAATCGTTTTAACGATCCTCAACCTCCTTATCCTTACAACAAGGAGGACTACGAGAGTGTAAGAAGTATGAACACATTGGGAAACAGTGTTTTAAGAAAACAATTTATGTCAAACACAAATCCGTCTACAGACGGTCTTCGATATAATCCGGTAAACGATGATGATGATGATGACTTTGATTTCTCGGGATCTCCCAGCAAAAACAGAAATCTTCTTCCGAATAATGCTGCAAGCAATTCCAACGAAATAGAAATGTCGAACTTACATAGTAACCCTTTCGAACCTGAACGAGATAATGGGTATTATGCACAGAATAGTCACTATCAACAGTTCCCTCCACCAAAGGAATTGCCTCCACTAAAAGAATTACCTCAACCAGAATTACCACAAGATCCATTCCAGAATGCTCCACTTTCATATTTACCTTCAAAACCCCAACCTCCAGTGCCCGATGCCCAAGAATTGGAGGATAAAAAGTTCAGAAAGAATGAACGTGAAAGAATTAAACAATTGAGAAGAGTCCCGAGATTTCATTATACAAGATTGCCATACTTTGGAATTCTTGTAACGTTGATTCAAATTATTGTATTTATCATTGAATTGGTCAAAATGCTGCAATTAACGGGGTCTGCATTCCAAACCAAACCGTATTTTAACCCTATGCTTGGTCCTTCCACTTACGTTTTAATTAATATGGGTGCAAGATACGTACCTTGTATGAACGCTTTGGAAAGCATTACGGATGATTTGAGTATTCAATATCCGTGTCCAAACTCTACTTCAATAGATACAAATGTGTGTAATTTGAACCAATTATGTGGACTTTCGGGGATTCCTATAGTTGATGATGCTTATCAACCTCATCAATGGTATAGAATCATTGTACCGATCTTTCTTCATGCTGGATTTCTTCATATCTTGTTTAATTTGATGTTACAAGTATCTATGGGATTCACTATAGAAAGAACCATTGGATTCGTTAAATATGCAATTATATATTTAGCCAGTGGAATCCTGGGGTTCCTATTGGGTGCCAATTTTTCACCTAATGGGATTGCATCTACAGGTGCATCGGGTTCTTTGTTTGGAATAGTTGCAGCTAATATAGCCATGTTTGTATATTGTGGTAAAAAGAATACCAATTTATATGGAACCAAAAGGTTTGGATTATTCTTATTTATAATGGTAATGGAGATTGTAGTATCATTTGTATTGGGATTATTACCTGGATTGGATAATTTCAGTCATATTGGAGGATTTGCAATGGGACTTTTAACCTCCATTTTATTATTACAGGATCCATTTTTCGTTTATGAAGATGGAATAATTACCTACCACAGTCATCTAGGAGTATGGCAACAATTTAAAAATAACTGGAACCCAATGTATAATTTTGAAGATAAAATTCGTAATCGATTTTTTATATGGTGTGGAGTTAGAGTAATTGCATTGGTATTAATAATTGTATATTTTGTAACATTAGCAAACAATTTCTTTGGAAAGAAGATGCTTGATGATGAAAACAGTTGCAAATGGTGCAAATATATCAATTGTATACCTGTTAATGATTGGTGTGAATTAGGTACATTATCAGTTAATGAGTCCTCTAAAACTAATGATAATTCCGAATCTTCAGGAAGCTCTGAACCACTGGAAACCGCCACACAATCGTCAGTGCCTACAAGTATAGATAACGACGAATTCAGTCAACCAGATAAACGGTTTGAAGTATTTATTAATCCTAGTATAGATATACCTCAATCCATTGAACAAATTACTTCACCACAGACGCCGCAAGAATTACAACAAGATGTACAACCATATCCAAATATTGGAATGGGCTTCTTCATAGTAATGGCAGTACTTAGTATTCGCCACTTGAAGTTCCGTAAATAGTTAGCATTAGCATATGTAATATAAAATAGTTATTAGATTTCGCAGCCATTTTCTGCCATTTTCATGCAATTTTTTTTAGTTTTTTCCGGGTAAATATCTTTTGAAGCTATGCGAAAAATCTCAAATTTTTTTTCACCTTAGCATAATGATTAGAGGAATAAGATGTGTTCCAGTTAGAAGTTTACATTCTACAGGAGTTAGACGTTCTTTCTTAGGTGACTGGTTTGGAAGCAAGAGAGAAAAAAAAGATTTAGTTAAAGAACAAGATAACTTTGAAGTCGACCCAAATGCAAAAATTGTCATTTTAAACAAGAACAATTCTCCAAATCTTGAAAAATTTGATATTAAAAAACATATGTCAGATTTCGAAATTAAACAATGGAAAACCAAAACCGTGTCACCAAGAGATTTTGAAAAAACCTATACCAAAGAAGATTTAATCACCATAATAACTCAAACCTATAATGAAGCCAAAAATTCCACTATAAGTTTTGAAAATTTTAGTGAAGTTAAACTTGATGATTTAAAATTCAGATTTGATTTTGCTAAAAAATTACAAGCAAATTTAGGATTCGATATAAATGATTTAATATTAACTAAATCTCACGATTTAAATATTCTTTTTGAAGAAGTATATGGTATAATTAGTAAGAGATATAAATATGAAAGAAATCCAAATGATATAGCTTTAAGACCAGAAGATTTTGAAGCACCAAATATTTACGTTAATCAAGAATTAAATGAAAAACAACAAGCTGCTAAATTTAATGAATTAGTTGAAGAAGCAAGAAAAGCTTTATAAAAAAAATAACATGTACATAGAAATAAATACAATAAATTCTACTCTCGAATCTATTAACGTCTACTTAAACCGAAGCCAACTACTACAGAAGTAGCTAATACCATTAATGCACCAGGAATTAAAATTTCATTAGATAATCCGGGAATTAATTCAGATGATGATATCGTTGTTGGAGGTTGTTTAGGAATTGAAATTGGTATTGGAATTGTTTTTTGTTTCGTTATATTATCATCTTCAATAGGTGCTGGTTCATGAGGATTATGTAAATATAAATCAGCTTTATCATAATTAATTTTAGAATGGACTTTGAAACAATCAATAAGATCATCATCTGTAGTAATTGAAACCAAATCACCTTCATCATCAATATAACTAATAGCATAATTATCACCAGGTTGTCCAGTTTTAGTAACATTCAAAATTTCAAAATCATTTGAATGTAATTTATTATCAATTAAAAATCTTAATTTACCAACACCTTCACAAGGTTTCAATAAAACTCTATGAACTCTATTTTTAATAGCAGGTGATTTAAATTTAAATATAAATAAATCATCAATAGTTCTACGAAATTGAGTTTCTGTATGAGATATTGAATCTGAAGGTTTAATATCATTATAAGCAAGGAATTCTGATGGAGTTGCTGGTGGATCATGACTTGTTGATTCAGTCAAACGACTCAAAGAATCAGAATGTAAAGAATCAGTATCATTATCCAAAGTAGTCCAAAATTTATTCCAAGCAGGACCTTCACCATTACTTCTAGAATGGGTATTATTTTCATTAATGGCTTTTATTTGATTTAATGTAGCATAAGTTAATTTTAAAACATCAACAATACCAATAATATGATCTTTATTATCAACTATTGGTAAATTTAAATAATGACCATCAAACATTTTACGAAGAGCCTTTTGAATAGATAATGATAATGGAGCCATATCTGGTTGTAAAGTCATAACCCTTACAATAGAACAAGTTTTAGGATTTAACCCAGCAGCTATAACTCTTAAAACCACATCTTTAGATGTAAATATCCCATTGACTTCTTTATCATTATCTTTAATCAACACCGCAGTAGTATTATGTTCCTTCATTAAAACAGTAGCTTCATAAACTGAAGTCTTGAAAGAACAATAAACTGGAACAGTAGTTGCATCTAAAACCAGAGCCAAAGTTGGTCCACTCATCTTATCTTTTAACTCTTCAAAATACCGATAAACATGAATTGGTTGATGGAAATTCCCTCCAATTTCCAGATGAACCTCATCTAAAGCTTCATGAAACCTCTTGGAAGAATCATGCATTCTTTCTAATTTTTGCATCTGTTGAGCATAACATTTGGTGATATCTAAAACCCCAACCACTTGGTTCAAGTCGTCTAAAATGGGTAAATGTCTAAACCCTTTATGAACCATTAAATTCAATGCTTCCGATGCAGGAATGTTTGAATTTACACACATCGGGTTGGGTGTCATTATTTGATCAATGGTAACATTATTAGCATTTAACCCAGCACCTACAATTCTAAATGCCAAATCTTTAGCAGTGAAGATCCCCAAGATCTCATCTGAATCTCCTACAACCAACACACAGTTCTCTCTTTTGGCAGTCATGATCTGAGCAGCTTCAAATACGGTGGATGTTGGTTTACATTTAATTGGTTGTGAAGGTTTTAAAGAAAGTATAGTGCCAGGTAATCCTTTCTTTAATCTGGTGCTCTTAGTTACACCACGTCTTTTTTTGGATAACTCGATTTCGATTTTTCTTCTAATGGCATCATCACGTTTACTTTGTCTTCTTCTGGATTCGTTAACTGAATCTTCAGAGGCACTAAAGCTGGCTTTCTTCCTAAGGTACATGATTAAAAAATCTAAATTATGTGAATTGTAAACTGCAATAGACCTGCCCGCAAATGGGCTATATGCAGGTATATGCAACGTCGTCTGTTTAAAGAGAAGAGATAAGATAAAAATAGACATGGAACAGAGGTGGAGATGGGGGGATTTTGGGGAGATAGAGATGTGTGGGAGTGAAGAGAAGGCTGTTTAAAGAGATGGAGATCGTACAATTATTGGTAGATATATTATGGTGTACGTAGTGTGTTGTATAGTCGGGTCACTAGACTACGTCATGAAGGGTCTATTTCCATATTTCCTAACTAGGCACATACCATCACTCCAATAACCCTCCCTAATACATCAACACCCCCAAACCGTCGTAGAACGCCTCACAATCTGCCTTCTCGAAACGAACAACTCATTCATTGTATTGTAAAATATTCTATAGATGTGGTTGGTGCACGACACTCTGAAACAGTTGCAAAAAAAAAATGAACCAAATTATACATCACAAAATGTATTCTACCTCTTTTATTTCGATGAATTCAATCGTCCAGCTTATAATTTCATTCCCATTGATGAGCTACATCCTCTCAATTGTTCAAGATTTGATCGTGGCCATGCTAAAAACCGGCCCCATCCCCAAACATGTTGCTTTGATCATGGATGGTAACAGAACCTATGCCAAAAACAACGGCTTATCGCTTAAACAGGGCCACATAGCTGGTGCTGATTCGTTGATGCAAGTACGTATCTTTTGATTTTTATCGTTTCATTACTAACAGTACAGGTGTTGGATACCTTATACAAGTTGGGAGTTATTCATGTCACGGTGTATGCCTTCTCCATTGAAAACTTCAACAGATCCAAAGAGGAAGTTGAAACGCTTTTCGGTCTCTTAAAAGAGAAGTTGCAATATCTCAGCGAACATGAAGAAAGTTATCTTAGATATAATCGGATCCGGGTCAAGATCATTGGTAATCGGTCTATGATTCCTGCTAGTATACTTGAAAGCTTAGAGAAAATCGAAGAGCAGACCAGCCATTCGTTATCGTTGAAGACTTTCAATGTGTGCTTTCCTTATACTAGTCGTGATGATATTACTCATGCAATTTCAGAGATCGGACACCAAGTTGAAGCTGGTAATATGAAAAGTTCAGATATCACTCTTGATACTTTGAATGAATATATGTATTTTGGTCCCATCACTCCACCATTGGATATTTTAATCCGTACTAGTGGTCATAGAAGACTTAGTGATTTCTTGATGTGGCAATGCAATTATAATTGTACCATTGAATTTGTTAATACCTTATGGCCAGACTTTAAGTTCATTCATGTGGTCTACATTTGCTTGAAATGGGGGTACTACAAGACCATTGAGTCTGAATTAGAGCTGTCGAAGTCGTCGAAACCGGTTCAAAATGGAGATAAAGGTGATATTCTTGGTAGTTTACCAGACCATCCGCCATACAAATCGGTTACCCAACGGTGATGATTAGAAAAAGTATGCTGAGGTCGACCCCCAGTAACGAGACCTATATGGTCTTGACGAGTTTTTTCACTTCTTTCTTCGATTGTTCTTTCTGTCTGGCTTCATTTATCCGGTTGATATACCCTAAATATACAACAACTTCTGCCACTAATACTATAATCCCGAAAAAAAGACACAATAAAACTCTGTAGCTATCTTGAAGTTTCCACGAAGTCTCTGTCCAATACCAAATAGCATACATGACACTTCCTACACTGATCAAAATGTTGACAATGGTGGTCAAATTACTCTTAATTTCTTTATTCATTTGGGCTGGTGAGACGGCCTCTTCTGGTTCGTATAATGTCTCATAATCTTGCTTGGGTTTGACTAGCTTCTTGTACTCTTTTTCTTGCTGTTGGCGACGAAGCTTTTCCATAAGTTCAAGGCACTCTTTAGTTTTTGGTTTGGATTCTTGGATATTCTTATTAGGTATATTTAATTTTGAAAATTTCACCAATTCTAAGAGAGTAGTGGTAGGATGATATTTCTGATATATTTTGATTAAATTTTTATGACTGATGAAACCGTTTTCTATTAAAGGACTTAATTCATTCTGGGGAATGGTTTTTTCTAGAACTTTCTGGAGCTTAGGAGTATAATGCAATTGAGTCATAATCAAAGTGTCGATCTTATCAATGCGAGCTGAAAAATTTCCGGATTCGTTAAGTTACGAACATGAGTAGAAGTACTATCGTTGGGGCATTAGCATGTCAAAAGGACTCTTTTTTAAAGAATTTGACCACTACTGTTGTTAGTTGTAATGAACATAGAGGTCATGTTACTCCAAAGGACAAACAGAATAAAAATAAGAAAAAGGACGAACCTGCTGCTGATATTTCCAAGAAATACGCTATTGAACTTCAAGATACAGTTATTTTCCCTATTGGAGGAGGCCAGCCTCATGATACAGGATATATTGAAACTCCAGAAACCAAAGTAGCTGTAGAAGAAGCTATTAGAGACCAATTAACTGCTCTTCATCTTACAAGAGAGCCTATTGAACCAGGTACGAAGGTTAACTTATCTATTGATTGGGATAGAAGATGGGACCATATGCAACAACATACTGGTCAACATCTTGTTTCAGCAATATTTGATCAATACAATCTTGAAACGTTGAGTTGGGCTATGGGAGATACTTTTTGTTATGTTGAATTACCTAAACCAGTCGATGAAGAATTAATTAAAGAAGCTGGTGAAAAAATTAATCAAGCAATTATTGATAATCTTCCAATTACTGTTGAGGTTCCTGATAAGGATGGGAATGAAATCGACACATCACACTTGCCAGAAGATTATGACTTATCTAAAGGATTACTTAGAATTGTTAGAATTGGTGATTTAGATAGAAATCCATGTTGTGGAACTCATTTAAAATCTACTTCCCAAATTCAAGCTGTTTCCCTTTTACATCAAGTCAGAGTTAGAGGTGGTAATTCGAGATTATACTTCATTTGTGGATCAAGAGTCTTTAGATACTTGAGTAAAAACTATGGTATTCTTAAGAATGTTGCTGGTAATATTCTTTCATGTCAAGTTGATGAAGTCTATGAGAAGACCAAGTTATTGAATGATAATTATAAAGAATTACAAACCGCTAAGAATAACTTATTAAAAGAGTTATTAAGCATTGAAGCCTCTAAAGTGTTTGAAAAATTGAAATCAAAACCATCTGGGGTTGAATATTTTTATAGATCGGATCCAAGTCCCGAAACCTTGATCACTTTCCAGAAAGAACTTGTCACATTAATTAACGCCAATAAAGGTTCTGGAGTTGACTTGGATAAAACCCATACTGTTGTGATGTTCAATGGAGTCAATGACGGGATGATCAAAATCATTGGACCCGAAGCCACTAACTTACAAACAGAAGTTAAAAAGTTAGTTAAAAATATCAAAGGTGGTGGTAAAGGAAACAGTTTCCAAGGTAAAATTTCCAGTTATGATAAGGGAGAGATTAGCCAATTAACAAATTATCTTGAATCGTTAAAGCTTTAAGCACCATAGAGTATAGATTAAAGTATTTAATATATTTATATGTACAAGTTTAACGTTTAACCCAGGTTGGGGATTTTCTAGCTTTAACCTTACCAGGTTTCTTTCTTTCAACTTTTCTAGTATCAACAGTTCTTAAACCAGCGGATTTTAATCTTTGTTTCCAAATTGGATTTAATGAACCTAAGGTTTTGGTGATAGTTAATCTAAGAGCATCGGCTTGACTACTAACACCACCTCCATTAATGGTTGCAAAAATATTTAATTTACCAACTTTTTCCAATACTAAAAGTGGATAGACAATTTTTTCACGATCTTCATCTCTTGTAAAAACAGTTGAAAAATCTTTACCATTAACTAAAATATGACCTTCACCATTAACAATTTTAACATTGGCAACAGATTCTTTCTTAAGACTTTTACCTTTCGCTATACCATCTTTATCAAGAGTTTTAATTGATTTAGTTACTGAATTAGTTTGAGAGGAATTACTTAAAAATTCGTTAAGGACTTTGGATACATCTTTTGGCATTAATTGGTCATCGATTGTTCTTAATCTATTTAATATTTGAATAATATCTCTATGTTGAGAAGCTTTAAGGTCAGCTGATGAAAGAAATTTAGTCTTATATTCTTCAAGTGATAAGAATTTGGTGGATTGAAGCTCTTGAGGACTTAATTGTCTTGTTGGTAAATGCATGTATTTTCTTAAAAGACCATTTAATCTGTTTAAAACAGCATCATGGTTTGGGTTACCACCGTAATAAGTACTTAATTCAGGTATAACTCTTAATCTTTCCAATTCAAAGTCTCTAACTGTATCTTTTCCGAGTCTTGGGGGTATGACGTCCACACGTCTAGTGGTTTGTATGGATTTAGGGATAGCTGGTGCCTTCTCTTGGAGTAATATAGCACTTTTGCTCAAGCACCTTATTGATTTGAATGGTGCTTTAAACATATTGATCAATCGGTTGAAAAATTTTATCGCGAGGAATTTTTCATCTACATTGGTGAGAGTGAGGGTTGGCGCACGACTCTTTCAATAATGTAAACCATTATATCTATGTTATAAATTGAAATATTAATACTACTATACAAGACTATAATACATTATTTTGATAATTAATCATTTTGGGGTGATAATAAAGAATTAAGACTAGGTACGGTTTTTTTAACCGGTTCCGAAGTGATTGGTTTGTCTGAATTAATCAGAGCATTTGGTTCAGATTTTACTGGAGTAGAATCTTCAGGCTTAGATGATGGAGAATTTAAAAGGGCACTAATATTATTATGTTTAGGAGGAGTGAAAGAAGCTGAAGGTTCCAGTTTTTGTTCAAATTTAGGAGGTTCAGGATTAGGTGTTTTAGTACCTGAATCACTATTTAATAAACTCATAATTGAAGGTTTATGAGATTCTTGGGCTGGGGCTTGATGAACAGTTTGTCCAATAATTGGTAACTGTAATGCTGGTTTATAGCTAGGTAATGGTAAAGGTTGAATGGTAACACCACTCAGATATTCAGGATTAAATGGGGTCATAAACGGTTGTCCTCCTGAACCATTCAATGGTAAAAGTGGTTGAATATGAACTTGTTGACCACCTACTGAAGGTTGAACCTGAATACCTTGTATTCCTGATTGAACTTGAACATTTGGTTGAACTTGCACTGGTTGCACTTGAACACCATGTTGAACTTGAGTACCTGGTTGAACCTGTAATGGTATATGATGTACTACTTGAGAATCTTGGAACTTATTTTCCAATTTCTTATTAGCTTCTTCAGCCATTTCAAACCAATTATGTTTTTCAGCATTTCTTTGGAAATAATTACGAACCATTGTTGCAGTTTTAGTACTTAATTTATCAGCAATCGTAGTCCATTTAGTTCCATATTCTTGTAACAATAATGGGAATGCATTGGCTTCAGTTATACTCCAGTAACTCGAAATGGTTTTCTTTGAATCACTATTCTCATCAACAACCTGGGTTGAAGTTTCTGCATGAGAAGCTTGAGGTTGAGAGTGTGGTTTTGGAGTGGTAGCAGCAACAGCAGCAGCAGTAGCATTAGCAGCAACAGCAGCAGCAGTAGTAGCCGTGGCATCTTCTTTTCTTCTTTTCTGTTTCTTTTTAACCTCAATGGTTTGTTGTTGAACTGGGGAACCAACTTGTTGTTTTTTTGAAGCAGAATCATCAAAAGTAGGAGCGGCAGCTCTTTTCCTTCTTCCAGTTTCGGTATAAACCTCTTCACTAAATACTTCAGTACCAGCAGGATGAGGAATTGGTAAAGCACCAACATCATCAAGTTTAATATCTTCAGGATTTTCAACTTCAGTTTCAGTTGCAGTCACTTCAGTTGAATTTTGATTAACAGAAGTATTTCTTGATTTAGGAGTCTTCTTCTTAACTGCTTTTTTGGTGGTTTTCTTCTTATATTGAATCAAAAGATTCTTATAATTAACTCCTTTTTTAGTAAGATAATAATGAATCACACATTCTTGGAAAGTTCTTAAACCTCCCATATGTCTTGAAATATAACCAAATTTCTTTGGATATTTAACAAACCCTTCACAGAATAAAGTATGTTCTTCAGGAGTAAAATTATCAAAAAATTGACGACGTACTCTTGAAGCCCATTCTTCTTTATTAGTTACTATATTATTAGAATCCATATAATTTAATAAAATCTCATCATTAGGATCTAAAATTAAATCAGGAACTTTAGCAGAAACTTTTAAAGCTCTTAACATTGGATCTTCATCATCTTGTTTAGTTAAAGATTTCAAAACTTCTTCAAATTCTGCTTCAGTGGTTACTAAATCACCATGTCTACGGGATCTTCTACTTGAAGATGAAGGAAGGTCTCCTCTAGTAGAATTATTTACAGTTGTAGAGTTATTTACAGAATTTGGTGCCGTGCCATTAGAATTTGGACCACCCGGTGTTGAAGGATGACTATCAAAAGGTTTCTCTTGATTTTTCAACCGAATATCAATTAATTCTAATTCTCGTTTCATTTCATCATTTGGAGGATGCAACAAAGTCAATTGTTGGTCCATATTTTTACATTGAATTTCCCATTTCTTTGAAAGTTGTTTATATAACTTCCATAATTCAAGCTTGGTACTTTCAATTTGATGTTTATGAGGAGTTAAGTATTTAAGTAAGGACTTCTTCTGGGCGTTATATAGTTGAATATTACGTTGATAAAATGGATATTGACTGAAATCTTTGACAATTGAGGTCGGTTTGGTAGAGGGAACAAACTCAAGTTTAAGGTCTTCATAGAGAGATTCAAGTTTATTGAAGGGGCGAATAGACTCAGAGACTTCAGGCTGTTCAGATGGATGGTCTGGTGACTCATCTTTGGACTCGGCGTCTCTAGCCACGGAGGGGATCTCTGCTGGGTCAGCAGGAATATCGGCAGAATCAACAGCACCGGCAAGGTCAACAGAATCAGCAGGGCCAGCAGAATCGGTACCGACCTCAGATTCCGTGGATAAACGCTTCTCATCAGGCTCAGCGGTAGACTCAGATGCAGACTTTGGTTCTAGAATCTCTTGTTTGGGCAATTCAGGCTCATAATCGTCGTCTTGCTCCATACCGTCTGGAACCATACCGTCTTGTTGGGGTTGGTGGGCGTGATGGCCGTGTTGATGGACTTCAATGTGATCGTTTTCGTCTTCATCTTCTTCATTTTCATCATCTTCCTCATCTTCATCGTCACTTGCCTTATCATTCTCATCGTCACTATGCTTCTCCATAGGACTCTCAGTATTCTTTCTGCTCGTATTAGGAGAATAATCATCGTCACTTCTCCTATATTCCGCCCGATTCTTAGACGAATAATGATCAACCTGTGACTTACTAAAGTTATACGGCTTCGGATAATACGTATCAGACCGTTTACCAGTACTAACCAAAGAATTGTTTCTTGACCTCTCTTTCCTTATAGACGAGGATAATGAGCCTCTATTTTTGGCATATCCTTTATTATACGAATCATATCTATCAACACTTGGTCTTGGATACGCCAGTTGACCCGTCGGACCATTAGACAGACCATTAGCCATAGACCCATTTGAAGTGCCAGCACCACCTTTAAATGTATTATAATTACCATAACTTGGATAATAAGTAGAATATTTGGAAGGATACCCCCCACCGCCATAACTGCTGGGATATCGTTGTTTCCCATTTGAGTTTGGAGAAGGAATCTCTTTTGAAGGCCCCGGACCAGAAGCACTTAGGCTTCGTCTGGGATAATAATTTTTCCGCTTGTCATATCTATTTATGGGAGGTCCTCGGGAACCAGATGATGACATAATATTATAAGGATGGTGGGGATTAAATTAAAATTTGCATACAAAACCACTTAACTTGGAATCAATTAATAGTAAGCTTTACTGAAAACTTTTCAAGGGAAAACTAGAAAATGAGCAGGGTAGTTTTGTTTTAAAGATTGAGTATGAAAAAAAAAATTACACAAAAGATGTGAGAGGTTTTGGGCGGCGCACGTCAAAGCTGGTGTTGGGGTGTTTTGTTGGTGTTAGGGTGCGGAAGCTGGTGTTGGGGTGGGAGTGGGCGATATTTTTTAGTGTGCCCCGACATTTACCATAACGACACAATTTTCCGAGAATTACATTTGCTATAACCGTATGTTGGACCTAGAATTCACAATTGATTTCCAAAGTCAAGAATTCGTCGAAAGTTTCATTAATCATTTTATTTCCGTTAGTAGTATTGTTGCTTTTTTGGTCGGTTTATTCTTCCAAAACATTTTATACACCTTAGTTACTTTTGCTGTGTTAATTATTATCTGTTTTATCGTCGTGTTACCAAGTTATCCTGCTTACAATAAAAATAAAGTAAATTGGTTACAAGTTAAATATGAAGGACTTTAAGAACGAAAACGATTTATATTTGGGGTTTGACTTATCCACTCAACAATTGAAGGTAATTGTCACCAATGAAAAATTGGCGGTGGTTGATTTGTTCAGTGTGGAGCTTGATTTTTTCACCAAGTATGGTGTTCATAAAGGTGTTGTTACTAATGAAGATACCGGTGAGATCTTGAGTCCTGTTGCTATGTGGTTGGATGCAATTGATCATATCTTTGGAGAAATGAAAAATTCGGGTTTCCCATTTGAAAAAGTCAAAGGTATTAGTGGTTCGTGTCAACAACATGGATCAGTTTATTGGTCTGAAGATGCCAACAACCTTTTAAATGCATTGGATGCTTCCAAGAATTTATCTGAACAATTGACTGATGCTTTTACTTACCCTATGTCTCCAAATTGGCAAGACCATTCTACTGGTCAAGAGATGAAAATATTTGAAGAATTGGTTGGTGGAGGTGATGAATTAGCCAAAATCACTGGTTCTAGAGCTCATTATAGATTCACTGGGTTACAAATTAGAAAGTTGGCTGTTAGAGGTGGTGAAGATGTGTATAAGAATACTAGTAGAATCTCTTTGGTATCTAGTTTTGTCGCCAGTATTTTACTTGGTAAGATCACCAATATTGAAGAAGCTGATGGTTGTGGGATGAATTTGTATGATGTTCATACCAATGATTATAATGATGAATTATTGGCATTGGCTGCTGGGGTTCATCCAAAATATGACAATTGTACTGAAGAAGAAACTGTTGCTGGTGTTAAAAACTTGAGAAAGAAATTGGGTCCTATTAATCCTATTACTTATAAAGCTGATGGAGATATTGGTTCTTATTTCATTAATAAGTATGGATTCGATAAATCTTGTAAAATCTACTCTTTTACTGGTGATAATTTAGCAACCATTATCTCATTACCTTTAAATCCTAATGATATTTTAGTATCTTTAGGGACTTCTACCACTGTTTTATTGGTAACTAAAAATTATACACCATCTTCACAATACCATTTATTTAAACATCCAACTATTCCTGACCATTATATGGGGATGATTTGTTATTGTAATGGATCATTAGCAAGGGAAAAAGTTCGTGATGCAATTAATGATAAATATAAGGTTGAAGATAAAAAATCTTGGGATAAATTTAATGAATTATTAGATGATTCTAAATCATTTAATAATAAATTAGGAATTTATTTCCCATTAGGTGAAATTGTCCCTAATGCAGCTGCTCAATTTAAAAGAAGTTACCTTGAAGGTAGTAAAATTATTGATGCAGATGAAGCCCATTGGAAAATTGAAGATGATGTTAGTTCAATAGTTGAATCTCAAACTTTAAGTTGTAGATTAAGAACAGGTCCAATGTTAGCAAACTCTGGAAGTCAAGATTCAACTCCAAGCCCTGAACAATCTCATTTAAATGATATTTATAAAGATATTCATAAGAAATTTGGTGATTTATATACCGATGGTAAGAAACAAGATTTCCTGTCTTTAACTGCTCGTCCAAATAATATTTTTTATGTTGGAGGAGCTTCAAATAATTATTCAATTATTAAGAAAATGGGTTCAATTTTAGGTGCTACTAATAAGAATTATAAAGTAGAAATTCCAAATGCTTGTGCCTTAGGTGGTGCTTTTAAAGCAAGTTGGAGTCATTATTGTGAAACAAACTCGAAGCTTGTTGACTTTAATGACTATTTGAATGGTAAGTTCAATTTCAATGATTTAGATCATTTTGATGTCAATGACGGTTGGGAAAATTATTTTACTGGTGCCGCCATGTTAGCCAAAATGGAACAAGACTTGAAACATGATTAGAGATATAGCTTATATACTTTTATAGAGGTTGGTGATCTGGATCGTTCCGATCTTGATGGCTCTAAATTTTTTTGAATAAATATAACTCAAGTATTTTTTGCAGCCATCGCGAAACTGGCATATTGAAAAATTCATGCTTCGATTTATCAGATTCAATTCTATAAGTACTTTGAAACCAAGTATTGTTTCGGGTAAAGTTCCAATAACAAAGTCTCTTATACAAAAATCCATTGAACAAGACGAATTTCATGATTTGAAAAGCCTTTTAAAATCCAATAAGTCCTTATTAACTAGTGAGGTAACTGATGAACTAGCTAATACAATTCCTCAAGATTTTTCCGTTTATTATGTTCTTAAGGATTCCAACCATAAATGGACCAATTCTCAATTAGCAAATTTGATTAAGTATAATCCTGAAAGAGTTGATAGTTCCTGGGACTTATTTAGTCGTCATGAGCTGCCAAAAGATAGTCGAATTTATATTGAATTGATTAAAAAGTTACTTCATAGTGAAGATCCGCTTACAGATGCCGATTGGGCTAAAGTATTGTATTTATATAATGGTGTTGAAAACAAAACCGAAGTAACTGACGAAATTTTCAGCAAGTTGGTAGACATAGAATCGCCTAACCTTGTAGCTTTTGAATTTCCTTCAGATTACTTACTTTCTAAATTACCTGAATTAACGGGTGTTCCTTTCAATGCTGTATTCAGTAAAGTTTTCAATTCCTCTGAAATGAAATTTGAAGACTTAGCAGAAGGACTTGGTAAATACAAAGATATTACTCTTAGCTCCAACTTTCTTTCCGCTTATAATAACCTTCAAACCAGTTCAGTTAGCATTGAACCTGCTACTGTAGGTGATATCATCAACTATATAATTGACAACAAGTTGGACACACACAAAAAACCCGAGTCTTTATTGCTTAGGATGAAACTTATGGAGGTTATTGGTATGGATTTAAATGATTCTGATAAATTACTTGAAAGATTCCATCATTACCAAACTCACGCTCAATTTGGGATTGAATTTGTTCAAAATTGTGTTATTCAAGCTTATTGCTATAAATCGTTTACTGAAAAGAATCAAACTTACATACCAATAGTCGAAGCCTTAATTCAAGAAAACATCCCCATTAAGATTTTACAAGCGTTAATATCAGCACATGGATGTTTTGATATTAACAAGTCTTTAGATATTTTTAATCAGTACATTCAACAAGTCAGTTCTAAACCAAATGAAGTGACAAATAGATCACCAGCAGGACTTTTAAATGAATCTTTAATATTAGCTTATCTTTATAACGGTGATAGAGAATTTGCAACCCTTATATTTGATAACATAGTTGGTAGAGCCATGCTTCAAGATCATGAAATTGCCATTTTAAAGAAATTATTTAAAGTTTATGGAGATGCTTATGCTGAAGATGATTGGCAAAAAGCTCAACCTATTTTACATCTGTATATATCGCAACATATTAGAAACCTTTAAATGTATATTTACTCTTTTGTAATGCTGATTTTACTTTTTTTACCCCTTTTATTCTTCTTCTTTTTACCGTAAGTTTTCTTTATTTCTTCACCATCAGTTTCATATTCAGATTCACTATATTCATTAATTTCATTTGGATCAAGTCTTCTTTTCATTGTTTCTGCTTTTTCAACAGTTTCGGAACATACAGCTACACAATTTAATCTTTCACCAGTATCATAAACAGCCACTTGGTCTCTTACAGTCTCTTCAAGATCCCAAACAACTATTTTACCATCAGATGATACAGATACTAAATAAGATTTTGATGATTCTTGATAAAGTGAAATACCCTTTATACGACTTGTATGTCCTCTTAAAGAAAATTCACATGTGAAATTACCTTCAAGCAAATCAGACATTGGATAAAATTCAATCAACCCATTTCCAAGACCAATAACCAAATATTCTTTATTATATAATTTATAAACATTGAGACACATTAAAGTTTGTTTAAAATCAAACTTATGAAGAATTTGAGCATCTTTTGAATTATAAATGAAAATCTTATTTAAAAACCCAACTAAGAAATGATCACCTTTAAGATCCCATTTAACAAATTCAGGAATTTGACCTAAACTGTCTCTACCTTTAATTTTTAAAACTGCAGCTTTTTTAGCAGTCATTAAATTCCATAATCTTATAGTATTATCTTTTGAAACAGATACAGCAACACGACCAGTAGGATGAATATCAATACCAGTAACTTTATCTTGATGTCCCTTTAAGGTTCCAAAAGTCTCCCAATCTTTTGTACGCCATATAATGATTTTACCATCTTCTGAGGCTGATAATAACCATTTTCCTGATTTTTCGGACACACTTTCCAGAGATTCATTGGAAAATTGCAAAGTGGTGATGGTACCTTGGTGACTTAATAAAGTACCCAATTCTTTTCTTTTTTGTAAATCATAAATTCTAATATGTTCATCATTAGATCCAGTAACTAAATATCTTTTGGCAATATCAATTGATTTGATGGATAAGGAATGGGCTTCGAAATGGAAAACCGGTTGGAATACCGGGGTTTCGGTCAACATTAATGAAACACAAAGTAAATTGTGTTCATATGAACCAACCATTATTCTAAATTGGACTGGTGCAGACATGATTAAAGGTGAAAGAAATATTTCCCGCATCTCATCGCATCTCGAGTTTTCATAATTACCACCGGGCCACCAGCTGGTATGCGGCAGCTCCGCGTTCGAACCGCGCTGGCGCGAGAGGTACGACTCATCTTTTATCTAGTGACTCAATACTCACCTCACGTTATCGAGTAATATAAAAGTGAAA
This sequence comes from Yamadazyma epiphylla, assembly GCA_030571925.1. Taxonomy (NCBI): domain Eukaryota; kingdom Fungi; phylum Ascomycota; class Pichiomycetes; order Serinales; family Debaryomycetaceae; genus Yamadazyma; species Yamadazyma epiphylla. Next base: position 43,709 of record JAJLZA010000023.1, read on the forward strand.
AATTATCGTCGAATTTTTTTTTTTCAATTAAATAAATTATCATAATGTCAGTTTCAATCCACTTAAGAGCCGAAACCAAACCATTAGAAGCCAGAGCCGCTTTAACTCCAAATACCACTAAAACCTTATTAGATGCTGGATTCACCGTATATGTTGAAGAAAGTGAACAATCAGCCTTCAAAATTGAAGAATATAAAGAGGTTGGTGCTACCATTGTACCAGCTGGATCATGGAAAACCGCTCCAAAAGACAGAATTATCTTTGGATTAAAAGAATTACCAGAAGAAACCTTCCCATTAGTTCATGAACATATTCAATTTGCTCATTGTTATAAAGACCAAGGTGGATGGAAAGATGTTTTAAAAAGATTCCCAGAAGGTAACGGTACCTTATACGATATCGAATTTTTAGAAAACGATGAAGGTAGAAGAGTTGCAGCCTTTGGATTCTATGCTGGGTTTGCTGGTGCCGCTTTTGGTGTTTTAGATTGGGCTTTTAAACAACTTAACTCAGATGATAAAGAATTACCAGGTTTTGAACCATATTTAAGTGAAGATGCTTTAGTTGCCGATGTTAAAAAACAATTAGATTTGGCTTTACAAAAAACTGGTGGAGAATATCCACAATGTTTAGTTATTGGTGCTTTAGGTAGATGTGGATCAGGTGCTATTAAATTATTTGAAAAAGTTGGTATTCCAACTGATAAATTATTAAAATGGGATATGGCTGAAACTGCTAAAGGTGGACCATTCCAAGAAATCATTGATTCTGATATCTTTGTCAATTGTATTTACTTATCTCAACCAATTCCTCCATTTGTTAATAAAGAGACTTTAAACGATGAAAACAGAAAATTAAGAAGTATTGTCGATGTATCTGCTGATACCACCAACCCTCACAACCCAATCCCAGTGTATGATGTTATCACTGATTTCCCAGAACCAATGGCCCCAATTGAAGTTTCTAAAGGACCAAAAGTGTCAGTTTGTTCAATCGACCATTTACCATCTTTATTACCAAGAGAAGCTTCTGAATTCTTTTCTCAAGCTTTAATACCTTCTTTATTAGAGTTACCAAATAGACAAACCAATTCTACTTGGGTCAAAGCCAAACAATTATTTGATAAACATGTTGCTAGATTAAATGAGTAGATGCTTAATGAGTAGATGCTTTGAACAAACAATAAATAGCTTAATAAACGAGTAAATGCTTTTGATGAATGTTTTAGTAAGATTGTAGCTTGATAAAGAGCTTAATGAAAGAGCTTAATGAATGAGCACCTTAATAAATAGCTTGAAAACTGAGTACATGCTTTTTAATAGATCAGTAAATAGCTAGCAAAAGACTAAAGAGTTAATAAACAACAGAGAGCTATTAAACAAGTGAAAACCTAATAAACAACCAGCAACCTCATAAACCCAAAGCTCAAGAATATTTCACTATCAAATATTTTGCACCCAAATTGTTCGCTCCGCGTAAACAAGATCAGAATGGTTCAACCACAGAAGACTCCATCACAGCACAATTCCACGTTATTCATATCGCCATTGGTTAACCATCGAAAAAATGAAATCTTTGTGACTCCTCCAAACCCAACCACCACCATCTTTGACAGCCCTAGCACCAGTAATCAAACCACGCTGTTTTTCAACTCGAATCAAATCCATCAAGATAACAATAATAACACTCAAGTACAACAACCGTTGTCCCAAGCAGAAAAGTTACGATTATGGAGACACGACGCTTTGATGCAACATCAATACAAAACCGCCGAGTTCATAGGGGACAAGGTGTTGGCATTAACCAATGATCCAAATGATGCTTTTTGGTTAGCCCAGGTTTATTTCAGCAGTGGGAATTATCTTCGTGCTAAAAGTTTATTGACATCTAAACCCGATTATGAAAAAAGTGTTAGCTGTAGATATTTGGCTGCTCTTTGTTTAATAAAATTAGAGAATTGGGACGATGCTCTTGACTTGATTGGTGAGAGTAATCCATTCAGAAGAGACGAAAACTATCAGGTTAGAAACACCGATGGTGGAATTAAATTAGAAGCATCGATGTGTTATTTAAGAGGTCTTATATATGCTAATCAGAATAACTTTGATAAAGCCAAAGATGCTTATAAAGAAGCGGTGTTGGTGGATGTTAAATGCTTTGAAGCCTTTAATGAATTAATTACCAATAATTTAATGACTCCCAGCGAAGAATGGGAATTTGTAAGCCAATTGAACTATCGAGATGCTGATGATAATGATGAACTTATTAAATTGTTATACTCATCAAGATTAAGTAAATACTTTAATGTCAATAAATTTAATGAAGCAGAATCAATTTTAAAACAAGAATATGAATTGGGTGATAATTTGGATATTCTTTTATCAAGAGCAGATTATCTTTATGTTCAATGTAATTTTGATGAATGTTTAGAGGTTTGTGAAAAAATTTTATCCATTGATCAATATAATTTCAATATTTTACCAAATTATTTAAGTTGTCTACATGAATTAGGAGGTAAAAACAAGTTATTTTTAAAAGCTCATCAATTAGCAGAAAATCATCCAACAAATTCAATGACTTGGTTAGCCATTGGAATCTACTATTTATCTATTAATAAAATAGTGGAAGCAAGGAAATTCTTTAGTAAAGCAACCATTTTAAACCCTAATTTTGGACAAGCTTGGATTGGATTTGCTCATACTTTTGCAGCTGAAGGTGAACATGAACAAGCCATAAGTGCTTATGCATTTGCTGCAAGACTTTTCCCCGGAACTCATTTACCTAACCTTTTCTTGGGAATGCAACATCTATTAATGGATAATTTAAACCTTGCAGAAGAATATTTATCAGCATCATATCAAATTTGTAATACTGATCCATTACTTTTAAATGAATTAGGTGTTATAAATTTCCATAAAAATGATTTAACAAAAGCAGAAATGTTTTTCAAAGAAGCATTATCTGCATCGAAAAACCTAAATTCCGATTCAAAAACCTGGATTTCAATTCATGCAAATTTGGGTCATGTTTATAGAAAATTAAATGAACCATATAGAGCATTAGAGTGTTTTAATCAAGTGATTAAAATCAGTAATAAAACCGATCTGAATCTTTTATCTTCAATTGGTTTAATCTACCTTCGACTTGGGAACTTTAATAAATCGATTTCAGTCTTACATGATGCTTTAGCTATTAATCCTTCTGATCCAGTAGCTACTGATTTACTTAAGCGTGCATTAGAGTGTAATAAGAATGATCAAACCATATTTAAATCGGTCTTTCAAAGCCCCCAAAAAGAAGATGTTAATAATATTGTCAACGAGTTACAAATGGGTGAAAACCTGAGCGATGAAGATGAACAAGTCATGGATATAGAGAGTGATTAAGGTTTTTTAAAATCGTCTATTTTGCAGCCAACGAAATTTTGTCGCAGTTCGCGTAAATAGCCATAATAATAACACCATATTTATACCCTTTTTTTCTCTCTTGTTGTTAGCGTTCCACCATCACACCAGCATTTTAGGTTACTTATAGTTCCAATTCAATTCAGTTCAGCATTCATTATTCAGTTCCTCCCTATAAATCTGAATTTTTCCCCATAAATCTCCCAAAGGGTCTTAATGAATACTCACGCTCCATTAATTAACAACAGTCAATATAACATACTTAGCATCAATTTTAATCAAGATCAAGGATGTTTTGCATTCAGCCATGAAAATGGATTTCTTGTTTTCAACACAAACCCCATTGATCTCCGAGTAAAGCGGATTTTCACCGGTAATGCCACTGGTGTTGGCCTTGTAACTATGCTTCATAGGACTAATTATCTTGCATTAGTTGGAGGGGGGAAGAAGCCAAAATTCCCCAATAATAAATTGATTATTTGGGACGATTTAAAAAGGAAAAGTAGCTTAAATCTTGAATTTATGAGTCCAATTTTAAACGTTTTATTATCAAGGATAAGAATTATAGTGGTTCTCAAGAACCAGATCTTGGTGTACGGGTTTTCTTCCCCACCAAAGCAATTTACAAGTTATGAAACCATTGATAATGAATATGGATTAGCCGATTTATCTACCACCTCTAGTTCGACAAGTAGTTCTGGTTCCGGTACTTCTGGTAATACTGGAACCAATTCTGGTAATGATTCCTCCACCACCGCTTCAAGCTCAAATTTATCATCATCTTTGACCTCTTTAACTTCAAATACAAAAGAAGTTAGATACCAAACTCTAGCATTCCCTGGTAGACAAGAAGGACAATTACAAATTGTAGATGTGTCACCATCAGGTCAAAAGAAAAACCTCATTAGTATTGTTAAAGCTCATAAATCAAAAATTAGATGCTTAGCACTTAATAGAAGTGGTACAATGGTTGCATCTGCTTCAGAAACAGGAACAATCATTCGTATTCATTCTACTCATAATACTGCTTTATTATATGAATTCAGAAGAGGTTTAGATAAAGCAGTTATAACTTCGATGAAGTTTTCCCCTGACGATTCAAGGTTAGCAGTTTTATCTGATAAAACAACTTTGCATATATTTAATTTAGGCCCTGCTACCACTGTTACTCTTGATAGTTCCAGTGATCATGCTAGTGTTTATTCAACATCGAGTGAAAATGGTCAACATAATCGTAAACATCTCTTTAGTAAATTACCTGTACCATTGTTTAATGATTATTTCAAGTCTGTATGGTCATTTTGTTCTGTTAATACCAGTCAATACCATGGAGAATTTGATGGCATTACCAATGATGAAGGTACTTTAGGATGGTCCGGTAATGATAGCGTAATAATCATTTGGAAGCTTAAGAAGATTTGGGAAAGGTACGTTATTGTAGAGAAACCAACCTCTAAAGTACAATGGGAAATAATTCGGACCAGTTGGAAAAATCTAGATGAATAGATAAGCCTTAGTTATTCATGTATAAAATGTACATTCTCTATAAACTATGTAAGAACCTCACAGAGTATTGGTTCATATGTTCTACCAACATCACCTTTAGCTGGTAATTTCTTACCATGGAAAGACGTGACAAACCTGGTAGCGTTGGCATTATCAGCAAAACGAAGAATACTAATATGTGTCTGGGTAGTAGGATCTTGGATTATATTGGTAAAACACTTTGAAAATGGTAAATCAGGGAAATCATAGTCCCACAATACCTTTTCTAAAGCAGAATTAGTTAATCCAAATGGTAAGTTTTTAACCAAAACCATGGAATTTCTCGTTTCAAAATCAATAAATTCAAGTAAAGTTTCATATTTGGCTTCAGTATTACCATCAACCAAATCTATTTCTAAATTACGAAGAATATTCATCTGCTTTTCAGACGCCAAAAGTGGAGTTTCTTCTTCAACTTTAGTATGATTAGGATCATAATATGGTGAAGACATATACTTCAACTCCATAGTTGGAGAAACAAATTCTAAATCAAGTTTAAACCCATTTAACATCTTATTTTTGGTCTCAAGTAGATAAGCAGCTGCATGATTAACGGTTGGGAAAACAAGGTAATAATTACCATTAAATGACAAATTGAATGGATTTCTCCCTTTTATAGCACAAAACTTAATCCCTGACTTCAAATGCTCTGGTAAAGTGTAAATTCTTTCTTTTGCAAGTGGATAGACATTATAAAAATCGGTGTTAAGAAGTAGCGAATTGGAACATTTGAACTTTAAGATATTGGTTTTCAGGATATCGGATGGTAAATCATTGGATGCCGCTGAAAAGAGTTTTGGGCCACAACAAGAACCATCATGAGCATGAATATGAGAATGACCATGACTATGACCATGACTATGGTTACCATTATCACCATTAATATGGCTATGAGAATGAGAATGGACGTTTAAATCCTCTAACGCCGAAGTCTTCACTTTAGTTTCTTCATATAATTGGTTTTTCATCTTGGGAAGCTTTGTCTTTGCGTCGTTGGCTGTAGTCTCGTATATCAAATTTAACAACTTCTTCCCACTATTCACTATCTTAGACATCTCTTTTAATCGCACCATATAAAAATTATTTGCAAGCCCGGAGGCCCTCCACGGGTCGTGTACCAAGGGTAATTTTTTCCTCGAAATCCCCAATTCGATTGTAAATTGAGATCAGTGTACTTCTGTATTGAACAGTTGTTACATAGAAATTTCAAGAGCTATTGTAATTAAAGTTATACCTTCAAGTCTCCCATACATTTGTTGGTCGTCTAGTGATTTTAATTTGTTTTATTTGATTTATTTCCAAGTCCCCCCATAAATCCCCCGTAGTACATTAAGTGTCAATAAATTTTGAAATGCCTTCGGAAACAATTTGGTCCAACAAGCAATCGGGTCAATATAAAACCGTTCTTGACCAATTAGAAACCGATGTGGCCAAGTTGCTTTCAAACGATAACGGTAGAAGATTATCGTTCAATGATAGTGATATAGATGGTGGTAATTTATTTGGCATTAGAACAGGGGCATTATCTGCTATAACCGCACCGGTGGGCAATACTTCTCCTAATCAACAACAAAGATTAGGTTTGGGTACTGCTTCTATCAGTGGTGGAATTGCCAGCAGACATCCTCCTCAAGATAGTTTTTTACAAAAATTTTCATCTGTTGCTGAAGCTACTAGAGACATTGAGATGTTGAATTTAGATTCAAAATCTAGAAGAACTAGTTTTAATAGTAATAGAGCCACCTCTGAGTTGAAACCGTTGAGTGAAATGAATTATTCATCACCAAATGGTTCAATTAATGAAAGTTTAAATATGCCAACTACCAGAAGTTCTCGTCACCAATCTATTAGTGAAAAAATTGATCATTATAATAGTACTTCGCCAATTCAAGCAGGTGCAACTTTAACTATTTCTTCTGATAAAGATTTATCGAGTTCTAATAGTGGTACTTCTGTAGTTGGAGCTGCTGCCGCTGCTGCTAATATATGGAATCCTGCAACTGCTGCTTCTTTCACTCCTGGTGGTTATGAAGGTGCCAATAATATTGTTCCACCACCTCCACCTCCAGCTCAAGGGTTTAATCCTTATATGAATAGAACAAACCCAATCTCTCCTCCTCCATTTATGATGGCTTCACCTCCAGTTCAATTCATGGACCCTAGAATGTATCCAATGATGGGATATCCAATGGAATCTTCAAATTCTACCAATTCAAATGATAGTAAAGATGATTCAAGTTCAAATTTGAATTCTAATTCCAATGGAAAAGATGGAAAAGATGAACAAGAACCTTCAATTAAAAAGGATTTTTATGTTCCAGGTATTGGTATGCCTCGTCAAGGTCCATTTATGTTTCAACCATTTAATCCTTATGCCATGTACCAATCACCACCTTCAATGAATGCTGAACCTCAAGATTCTGGTATTAGTAGTGATAAACTTGATACTGAAGCTCCAAAAAATGTGAATGCCACCACCATGCCACCACCACGTTCAATGGGTGGTGTATCTACTGGACCTTCACCACCTTCAAGTTCTAATGGACAAGCTCCAACCAGTTCTAGTTCTAATACTGGACCTGGTCCAAACTCAGGACCTGGTTCAAATAATGGTGCTTTTAAAAAGAAGACTAAAAATGCCAATGGTAAAGGTCCTCATATTTATAGATCACCATTACTTGAAGAAATTCGTTCGAATTTTAAAGGTAAAGAATATTATTTAAAAGATATTTATGGACACGCAATTGAATTCACTAAAGATCAACATGGTTCAAGATTTATTCAACAAAAACTTGTTGATGCTAGTGATGAAGAAAAAGAAGTTATCTTTAATGAAATTAGAGATATTTCATATGAATTGATGACAGATGTATTTGGTAATTATGTAATCCAAAAATATTTTGAATATGGTTCAACTACTCAAAAAAACATTTTATTAGAATATATGATTGGTCATATTTATGATCTATCATTACAAATGTATGGATGTAGAGTAGTTCAAAGAGCTTTAGAAGCTCTTGATTTAACTGGACAAATTAAAATTATTTCTGAATTAAAAAGTTATGTTTTAATTTGTGCAAAAGATCAAAATGGGAATCATGTAATTCAAAAATCTATTGAAAAAATTCCATTTGAAAATGTTAGATTTATTTTAGATAGTTTAGAAAAACAAATTTATCATTTATCAACTCATCCATATGGATGTAGAGTAATTCAAAGATTATTAGAATATTCAACTATTGAAGATCAAAAGAAAATTTTAGGAGAATTAAATCGATTTATATTTTATTTAATTCAAGATCAATATGGTAATTATGTAATGCAACATATTTTAGAAAGAGGGAATGCAAATGATCGTGAAGCAATTTTAAAAGTTGTTTTAGGATCAGTTGTAAATTTTTCAAAACATAAATTTGCTTCAAATGTGATTGAAAAATGTATTAAATATGGAACTTTCCAACAAAGAAAAAGAATTTTAAATGAAGTTTTAAGTGGTAATAAAGATTTATCAATTGAAATTGTTGCAGATGATTCTCCATTAGCTTTAATGATGAAAGATCAATATGCAAATTATGTAATTCAAAAATTAGTTGAAGGATTTGATACCAAATCTGAAGAGAAAAAATTATTAGTTTTAAAATTAAGACAATATTTAAAACAATTAAGTTCAAAAAATTCTTATGGTAAACATTTAGCTTCGGTTGAAAAAATGATTATCGTTGCTGAAACTGCTTTAATTGAAGCAGAGAATTCTTAGTAGAATTCAATTCTTAATAGAATTCAATTGTTAATAGAATTCAATTCTTGATACAATTCTTTAAATTGATGTAAATATTGTAATGTAGTCTTGTTTAATAGTATACGTATAGTTTATTTTGTAATCTCACCCGCTCGTTATCTATAAAATTACTCGATGTGTCCCATCGATTCATAATATATTGTTTCTATACTTATATTCTATATAATCATATCTCTATAATTTTAAATTGTTCCTCTAATCTAGAACTAACCTTTTCCCATGTACCCTTTTCATTAATTACCAGTTGATAAAATTGTTTCAAATTTTGGCATCTACACGCTATTTTACCGCCTTCATTTCTACTTATAATTGCTTCATATAACGTAATATATTTTAAAAATTCCAACTCATTTAATCTAATTAATTCATCAAAAGATACTTCGATTGTATTCTTTGATTGTTTAATAAAATTACTTAAACCTCTATCAATTAACCCGTGGCCATTCTGGGCATCTTCTTCAGTCTCGGCATACGCCTCTCCATAAATATCTCCATCATCGGACGTAGAATCAACCGATGTAGATTCAGAGATATCATTAAGACTATTCTTTAATTGAGTCAAACTTAAACATGATGAATAACTTGAAGACATGGTATTAACATTTGAACTGAAATTAACATTATCATTTAAATAACTTAAATTAGCACCAATTGACCCACCAGGGTGTTTCATAGAAAACATCTTCTTTCTCTTTAAAGCATCTTCTTCCAAAATCTCTGCCATGGCTAAAATCACCGAGTCGGCCATAATTAATGATAAGGTGGCCGAAACAGTTGGGGCAGGAATTCCATGAATATTATCTTCTCGGAGATGAGGTGCTAATTCGGTGTAAAGCAATGATTTAATTTGGGGGTTGACGGCCAATTTGGAATCTTTATTGCACGTTAACAATATTATTGGAATAGATTTCAGGATATGAGGCAACAAGTTCAATAATTCAGGGGTGTTCCCACTGGCAGTTAACATTATAATGGCATCCTTATCATTTAAACTACCCAAATCTCCATGTAAAGCTTCTGTTGGATGTAATATAGATGATTGGATCGATAAAGAGTTTAGCGTGGCGGTTAATTTGGTAGCAATCTTAAAACTCTTTCCAACACCACATAAAACTATCTTACCACCTCTTAAATTGGTATTGACCAAGATATCTAAGGATTTAAAGAGGTTCATTTGGGAAAACTCATCGGTTTTGTATTGGCTTGAAAGATTAAATACAGCATCTCTTTGAGCAGCAAATGTTTTTTTGATAGCAATAACTCCCTTGGTCATAAGGGACGTGTAGTCTTGACTATTCATGGTTAAATTTTTCACTAAGGTCAAGTGTGAAATTTCGCATGAGCTAGGAAATTTGACTAATTTGCAAACTGAGCGCCACAGCGACGAAGAGGTGTTAGACGGAGGTAGGTTAAAGTATAATGAGGGGTTATGGAGTAGAGTTATAAGTAAATATGTATAATAATTAAACCGAACGCTTATTACTAATATTACAATATATTCTAATATACACTAAATTAAGGTTGAGAAAGCTTATGAATTTTGTGTTCTAATTATTTGAGCCACATGATCTAGATCTCCTCTAACAAATCATGTATAGGAGTTAAATTCTAAAGCTGTATACTCTGGGTCTTCGTTACCTTCAAGGTACTCGTACCTCTGAGGTTGGTCTGTACCATCGGTATCCATTTCAAATTGTAATTGCTGTAAGAAAGACTTTGTAGGATCATTTAAACCGGGGTTTGGTTCCTTATCTTTAATTTGGTCTTGTTTCAAATTATCATGGCTCTCTTTAGTTTTCATTGCTAATGATTTGATCTGTTTAACTCTGTGAGCCCAATTAGAAACAAACATTCCATGATAATTTGCATGCCAAACATGGGCAAATTGGTTAGCAGTAATAGCCAAATCTCTAATAATAATTGGTAATGCATCTTCACTGACAATTTTAAAGTGACAAGTTGCAAAAACTCCAGGTACTCCATTTCTTCTATAAGTTTTAACCTTATAAAATTTTGTGGTGGAATTTTCATAATGATTAAATGATTTTGAATGGGGTGTAATTACAATATTAATAAAATTAAACTGGGATTTAATTAAATTAAAATTAAAAGGTAATCCACTTTCATCAAAATAAATATTAACGTAATCATTACCAATGTGTCTCTTTTTCAATGAGAAAAGTTGATCTCTTTCGTTATTTGGCATTAATGTAGTGGTATGAAATATAACATGAACGGTTTTATCATTTGAATATAATGCATAATCACCATCAGTACCGGATTCTGTGTCTAAACCACCTACATATAAATCTTTACAACCTTTTAATTTAATTAAATCACCTAATAAATAGATGAATTTTTGGTAATTCTTTGAACCACCACGATTTTTCAACACTTCAACTTCTTCCAGTTGATTTTTACCAATATAAATTAATCCAATTTTATGGAATTCAACTGTTGGAATTCTATCAAAGGTTGAAATTGCTCTTGAAGTAAATGAATCTTCAATTAAGGGTATAGGCTTTGACTTATCATTTAAATTAATATTATTAAATAATTGTAAAAGCAAGTGACTTGGATTGAAAATATTCTTTTTATCGAATCTTACTTTTAATGGAATTAAATTTTGGTCTAATTCAATTCTAAATATTGAAACTCCTGTTGGTCTTCTTAATATTATCATTGATTTACTTGTTTTTGTATTGGTAGCAATTGTGTAGATCACATACCCACAAATCCATGAATTAACAATGATACTATTGTTATCATCATTAGATTCTTGTTTTTTGAAATTTTCCAAAGTTAAATTTGGATTAATGATCTTTAATGGTAAATCATTATATGTAAATCTAATAATTAAATCGATGAATGCAATTATTTGTTCATCGAATTTTTCACTTGATTTATCTTGATTAAGTAGTAAAATATTTTTCAATAAAAATGAAGTAATTTTACTTCTTTCACTTAAATTAATTTTCAAAAACCAAGTTGAAATAACATTGTATGATAATGTTAAAACATATTGTAACAAAATTGAAATATGTTCTTGAGTATTTTGAGTTGATGGCGTATGATCAATGTCAATTTTTTCACCAACTTTTGGTACCAAGTTCTCCTCTTTGGTAACATTTTGATTCTTAATTGAATCATTTGAATGTTGAATAAATTTAAAACAAATTCCAAATATTCTTTTAACATCATCCATATTAAAATTAGATGTTAATGATGAATTGTTAATTAAGACCATCAAAAATTCTAAAATATGAGAACTAGCAAAAGTACTAGTAATCTTTGTTTGAAATTTCGTTAATATGATTGAAATATACTTTTTAATCGATAATGGGATTTCATAACAGCACATGGTTAATATATGTATACATGGAATTGCTGTACGTTCCCATGAATCGATACCAAACAATAAAGCTCTAATTATATCATCTTCATCTACTTTTGAAAAGATTTTATGATAACCCAATAACGATGATAAATTTCTAACACAAGCAACTTGAAGATGAGATTTTAAAAATGATTCAGGTAATTGAATATTTGAATGGAAATTTAACATTAAATGTTCACAAACAATATTTTTTAATCTTAATAATTGGTTAGTACTGTTTTCAAATAATACCATATTCGATAGTTGTGGACAAAAATGAGCCCAAAGATACAGAAAAACCTCCCAGTTTATAAAATTTTCTAATATATATAGAACAATTGAAAACCAGGCCTCTATATCTAAAGTAATTTCATCATTATCAATGGATAATTTGGAACTATTGGCATTGAATACTTTTAAATTTTTGTTGGGTTTATCAAAATATTTATCTTCAATATAACTAATAGTTTCAGGGTACCTCCATTTAAAATCAAAATCATCTTTAAAGTCTTTATCTAATTTATTTCTTCTAAAAGCGTTCGCCAATCCTTCAATATCTGAAAGTTCGGTAAAATATATATGGCCATCAATAGAACTTCTCATCCTAACTAATGCCTTTAAAAATATAAATAAAAGATCTATATCTTCGATGCTAATCGCATGCTGTGCCATATTAATGATAAAATTATAAGCTTCTAGAGCTTTGGCAGCACTTTGAGTACTCTCAGCAATCAAGATCTTAACAGTACCAACAGCTATTTGAATCTTGAATTGTGATGAAACCATTGAACCGAATTCATTACTTAGTTGAGATTGAGATTTTGGTGCTGAACTAATTGAAACCAAACTTTTCAATCTCCCATTTGATTGTTTTATTTCAAAAATCGGTTGAAATAATTCAATAAATTTATGAAATAATTCAATAGACAGTTTATTGATGATTTTAACATAAAATTCATCAATTATATAATTTAAAATTTTAGAATTGGTTTCTTTTAAAGATCTTTTAATAATCTCAATTGCAATATCAAAATGATGATCTCTTCTATCTATTGCAAATGAAATATCAAGACTTAATTTAATGGCTTTTAAAACTTCTAATTTGATTTCCAGATCATCGTTAGGTTCCCTCGTTAAAAAGTCATTATTATTTTTCTTATTTAAGTAGAAATAATTTAAAATTCTAATACAATTTTCTTGCCATAAAGGGTTTAAAATTGTCAAAGCTTTTTCTTCCAAATAATACTTTAAAACAAATTTAATGGTATCATTCGAAAGATATTGATAGTTCTTGATAAAGAAACGAATCAATTTTTCTCTAGGAGTATTTAATTCGTGGTTTTCATACGCTTTTTGTAATGATAAACATATAGAAGTCCAATAACTAGTATCAATATCGCTTGATAATTTGATATTATTTAACAAATCATAAATAGAATTATTAGATGAATACCATAATTGAAACAGAAATATCCTTTCGATAATGTTAGCATCTTCATCGGATGGGGTATTTTGCTGGTGCTGTCTAGAAAACAATCTGTCTAAAGACCTTAGAAGAGTGGTATTAATCACAGGAACACCAAAAGAAACCATTTTCTTTAACGCTGGTAAGAAATAAATCAAAGCCGTATCATTCGAAGTATCTGAGACTATAGGATTAATAGATAATTTCTCAATTACCTGTATAGCCCCAATACATGCACTAAGGCTTGAATTGGACTGATTATGATCAAGCGTGCTTATGGTAGTATTAGAAGTCACGGTAGTTAAAAGGTTCTCAGGGTTACTAGATTTAAAACTAGTTAATTCATCATTAGTGATGATACTTGAAATATTGGAATTTATAATGAAAAAGTTCTTACTACTAGCAAGAACTGTTATAGCATTCCAACTAAGTTGAGTTAAAATTTCATTTGAACCATAGATAGAACAAAAAAACTTGATTGACTCACTCAAAACATCTTCATTAACATTGGTAAATACCACCGTCGTGGACAAAACTTCGATACAATGCGTTAGTATAATTGTATTGGAAGTTTTGAATCCAATATTAATGGTTTTTTTAACTATTTGATTTAAATAATGGTCTTCGATGATATTCGAATTGTATTTAACACAGTTCCTTATGAACGCCAACAACTTTATAAGGTTCTGATAATTCGTATCTTCTTGCAATGACTTATCCGTATCCATTACATTATAACTTTTGGCTTTCTTACTTAAGGCTTGTAGAGCAATGCAAAGGAGATTCGGTAACCCCATTTGGTTCTCATATACACATAATTCTTGGATTTCTCTACCGTCTGCAGTCAAATTTCTTAACGCTTTCAAGAACAAATCAAACTCTTGGTCTAGTTTACTTTCCGATAGATAACAATAATTAATAATATCTCGGAAATACATCAATTTATTACTTGAGATGGTCAAATCATCATGTTTAATACATTCAATCATTAACTTCAAGGTGATTCTTCGTATATATGATTGGATTTTTGGATCACACATATCTCTTGCAAGATACCAAACCTCGGGAATGGATGAAATTGAAAACTTTTCCAAGGACTCTATCATTTTAGCAGCCGTTGATGCTCTTTGGGGTAATGGCCCACTTTGAAGTTGGATGAATAATTTTTGCTGGTCGCTTCCTCCACCGACAACCATAGGACTTACTTGCACGGGGACATTCTTACTGGACGCCTTTAAAGATGTAGTCCAAGATTTGAACACATTTCCAAACCCTGAACTCCTACCAAAATTCGGATGATGGGTTGACATTTAAAGATTTTTTTGGTTTGATGTGCGAAGTCAATTTTTTTGCAGCCATATATAAAGTGATTTTACAACTCAAGAAATTAGTGTATAATATCTATAAATGCTAACACCAGAAATGGTATACTCTATATAAGAAAGGTTTTGATTGCATGATGGCTTTTTCTTCGGCCAATTCTTGTTTCAATGCTTCTATATCGGTTTCTCTTCTACCAGTATCAATATCCATATCTTTTGCTCTAATGAACAAGGTCCAATTTTTTTTCCAAATCTTGTGACCAATATAGAAAAGAATTAAAATTATGAATCCTAAATATGTTTCAAAAAATGCTTCTGCGCTTGGTTTTCCACCCAATGGGAAAAGGGCTTCCCAAAATTCTGCAATTAATACTAAAGCATTTAGCACAACACTATATATAGATCCAATTAAACCGGCTTGTGATTTAAATGCTAATTCAGAGGTATCTCTGTTGTTATAGGTAAGGGCTCTACGGAATCTTAAATGTGCTACAGAAATGGACATCCAAGTGAAAATAGTACTTAATCCACTAAATGAAAGTAACCAATTAAATACTATTTCCTGTTTACCACTGGCAGCGATAAAACTAAGTAATCCAAAAATATCTGTGATAAGGATTGCCACTAATGGACGTCCCTTTTTATCGATATATCCACAAATTTGTGGTGCCATTCCTTGTTCTGCTAATGAAACAAGAGTTCTTGAAGTAGCATAAACACTCGAAGATCCAACGGAAATAACAGAAACTAAAATGACTGCATTCATCACCGATGGTAATCCACTAATACCTCCATTTTGAATGGCAATAACGAATGGTGAAGCGTTAACATCAACAGAAGAAGCTCCTAAAAGACGAGGATCATCATAAGGAACTAAGAAACAAATCAAAATTAATGATACCATATAGAATAAAAGAATTCTCCAGAAAACTTGTTTTGTTGCTTTAGGTAAACTGGTTCTTGGGTTAGAACTTTCAGCAGCGGTTAAACCAACTAATTCAGTACCAGCATAAGCAAAAGCAGAAGTAACAAAAACAGATGAAACACCTTTAAACCCATTAGCTAAAGGACCTGGTTCTTTCCAATATTTACCACCAATAGGATCACCTTCTGGAGCTCCACCAGCGGCAATGACAATACATACAATGATAAACAAAATAATAGCCACCACTTTAATTAACAGGAAAATGAATTCTGCTTCACCATAACCTCTAACACCAAACATGTTGATAGAAATCACAAGTAAATAAAAAATCATTACCCAAACATCAGGGTTAACTGAAGTGGTCCAATATTCCATTGTCATTGACCCAGCTACTAATTCTAAAGGTAATAACACTAAGAATTGTAAGAAATAATTCCATGCAATAGTAAACCCAACAGAAGGTTCTATAAATCTACTGGCATAAACATTGAATGAACCAGAAACTGGGAAAGTAACTGATAATTCACCTAGCCCATGAACAGTAGCGAAAACTGAAATACCAGTTAAGGTCCAACAGATTAAAACTGCTAATGGACCACCAGTATTTAAAGCCCCACCACTTGCAACCAATAACCCTGAACCAATGGCAGTACCAATGGCAATCATTTGTAAGTGTCTTGGTTTTAAATCTCTTTTTAAAGGAGATTTAGCTGTTCTTAAATTAGCTTTTTCTAGATCGGTTAACTCTTGATAACCTTCATAATCGTGATCTTCATGAGTTTCATAGCGTTTGAAAGAGTCTTTAAACTCTGCCCATTTGCTTGGTTTGTTCTTATACGAGCCTTGGCTATTAGATTTAACAATAGTCGACCCTAGTGTATTTTTACTAGAGGTAATGTCCATTGGTTAATTTTAAAGATGCGGTTGCAAAAATTTTAAAAACGGTTGCAAAAATTTCAATTAGATGCCGGAAAAACTAAACCGGGGAAATGAGCAGAGAAAAAGAAAAAATGAGTCATCACCAACTATCATTAAATATCATTAAACCAATCATTAAATCTATACAGTACTTTACCCCACAAAATTACCTCCAAACTATATTTTAACCTTTTCTCTTATCAATAAACACTTATCCGTATATCAAATCCGCAACATAACAGAAAAACCCTCCCCAAGTAACTTTTTGCAACAACTTCTTAAGCCATATAGGTCTTGTATTGATGAATAAATTCCCACAATTATATCCTTCACTCTCGACACCAATCCCCCATTTTATATTTTCTCTTACAGTACATCCATTCCAAAAATTCCACCATTTATGTCTTTCACAAGGCTTAATTCTTAATAAATTCTTTTGTAATGGTCCTCTAGGACCATCAATATACTTATGACCTCCAATAAACGAATAACTTTGACGTTTATCATCATTACCAATTTGTTTATCCCCCCAATGACCAGTAAACCTTAACCAGTTGGAATATTCTAATTCTCTATCAACATGGCGTGGGTTCCTATTGGTACGACTAGGGTATGCATGTTCACCATCAAAAGTATAACTCAAATAGTTCTTGGTAGGGTTCCATAAAGGACCTCTATCAGTGAAATCTGAGAGAATAGCATACGGTAAATCATGAGGATGTTGACCTACAGAAACATAATTAGCGTGCGTACCTCTGGCTGAGAACAAGATAGGATGGTTTGGATTCAGCTCAGATTTCTCAAGATTATGATAGAAATACGCCTGGCCTCCTCCATGTGCTGATAACCATACAATAATTGGTTCACCATTATAAAATCTAACTAAAGAATGTTCCCAGTCTCCAACATGATTCCCATATGGACCATTTCCCATCACAAAAGGACCCAAATTGAACGAATAAAAGTAAAACCAGTATGCATCGACCCATCCATTCCCCTTATCAACGACTATCAACGTTGCTGGTGCATCTTTGATCTCTCCGGTGACTAAATTGGGTTTATTTCTATACCCAGTAATCCATTCGGGGTCTGCATCAAAGTCCGAGTTCGACGTCAAGTAGAGCTCTTCATCGGTGGGCAATTCGGCCAATTTTTGGATCGTCATGTTCTCTTGTGTGCCGTTTACAACCGTTCCATTGTCGTATTCCACGTGGAAATTGGTGACAAACTTCTTGATATCATACGGAAGGTATCTTTCTTCAGAGTAAAGATGGATCAATGGAGCGTACTCGATGGTATAGTCGGGAACTTCACCGTCTTTTATACTTCTTTGTAACGGATTGGGGTCGGAAACAATCGGTGGAAGGTGTCTGAAAGGGCCTGGAGTCTTCCTGAGCATACTATCTATATGAGCGGTATTTAGATAGATGGTTTTGTGGATATACGAATCTTTAATTTCCCAAGCGGGTTGTTTAATGTCATTTTGGGTGGAAGCGTCAACCCAAGATATTAATGATACCAAATACAACAACGTCAACAACATAGGAAGAGAAGGTATTGATAAACAATTAAATGACCCGCAGTTATTACCGATAAACTATGCAGGTCCGCATGGGGTCACGTGAAAATATCGAATTGAAGAAGACACCGAAATGAAGACGACAATTATGGCCATAACCAAGAGATGAAGTAGCTATTCTTTTATTAATCTAAACAAATTTAATCTAGAAGACGAAAACTTGGTCACCTAATTTGGAGACAGGTTTGGCTTTTTCGTAACCCAAGCCAACAGCAGCCTTTTTAATAGCACTGGTCATTGGAGGTGGACCACAAATTAATAAATTAGTGTCCTTAGATGCAGCTGGTAAATGTTTTTCCATGATTTCTGGAGTGACAAATCCAACAGAACCTTCCCAATCTTTTGGTGCTTCATTTAAGACATAATGGATGAATAATTGATCTTTATGTTCTTTTTGCAATAAATCTAATTCAGCTCTTAATAAAATATCATTTTCAGTAACATTAGCATAAACCAAATAGATCTTGGTTTTGTCATCGGGGTTACTTAAAATATAGGTTAAAATTTGGTACATTGGAGTAATACCAGAACCTCCTGCAACCATACCAAAACTTTTAACCATACCTGGAGTATAGGTAAAGAATCCTTTTGGTCCTCTAACATCAATGGTGTCACCAATATTCTTGGAGTCAACATGTTTAGAAATATTACCATTTTCATAAACCTTAATTAATAAGTCAAATGAACCCTTTTGTTCAAAAGTGGAAATTGGAGTATAAGATCTTACAACTTCTTTACCATTGATGGTGGCTCCAATAGAAATATGTTGTCCAATAGGTAAGCCTAAGGTGTCGGAAGATTTTGGTAAACCAAATTTATAAATAAAACTGTTGTGGGAAACTCTAGTCTTTTCAATTAATGGGAATTTTTTGAAGTCCACTTTATCTAAAACTGGTTGGTTCTTTTTACTTTGTTGGAAAAAATAGAAAGCAATGGCTGATCCAATTACAGCAGCAATGGTTACAAAGATGACTAAAGGGTTTGGTTCGTCTGACATCTTTTGAATATTTCCACTTAAAATGTCACAAGGATATGTTAATTGTGCCCGTGAATTTTTCATTTATACCATTTGGTGTCGCACCATTACCCGGACCTATCGCTCAATTACCGGATTCGGCAATCGGATCCATCAATCTCCAAATTAGTATATTAAATCCTAGACATCTATTTAGTTTCTTCGTCCTCTTCATCATCTTCATCATCTTGACCATCTTTGACGTTCCATTGACATGAAATATCCCATCTTGACCCTTTGGCATTTTTACTAATGTATTTAATAAACTTTAAAACCGATGGGTCTCTTACCATTAAGAATAAACTATTCCATTTACATTGGCTTGAATATAATACACTATCATCATTAGGATCACTTGGTTTATAGATGGCAGGATCATCGTCTTCAAAGTCATCACCATCATTATCTAATGCCATACATAATTCATAACCTCCAAATTCACCAGTTTCCCAATTTTTAGGATTTTGAGCAGTTGGTGTTAATCCTAATGTGGCTTCTAGTAAAACATTCAGCTCATCGAAATAATCTCTAGCAAGTTTTTTGTCAGTTGTGGTAGCAAGAATGAAATCTTGACCAGGTCTGAATCTTCTAACAAGAATTTGATCACTGGTAGGGATTAAACTTGTAAGATATCTTATCCATTTACGGAAAGTAGTTGATTTTAAAAACCTGGCAATTTCAATCAATTCAACTTCTGAATCAACCAAATTTGTTTTCAAAAGTAAATCGAAATTTGGTAATTCTTGAGGTCCAATATGATTATTATAATTGATAGAGTCTTCGTTTAATTCAAAAGAGGTTTTGCCGTCTATATACATGTACCTTTGTTTATGAGGTGGAACAGCACATTTCCATGGGAAATTGATTTCTTTAGAAGTTTGAGGTGCTGTAACATCAATTTCAAAGCTCCGAAGTTTTTCATGAATCTTTTTAGCCAATTCGGGTTGTAAGAAATCAACCAACTCGATCATATTTTCATTAATAAATACTTCATTAAGTTTAGTTACATTATCTTTATTCAAATAAACAGGGTTAATGAACTTACTCAAGTATTTTACTTCTTTATCATTGAATTCATATTCAGCAAATGATTCAAGAACTTTCTTCTCCAGTTCATTAAAATCATCACGAAATGGTTTGGGGAAGTCAAATTCTTGTAATTCTTTAGTTTGTAATTGTTGTAGAGTACTTTTGGCTTCAGTTTCCTCTTGTTCTCCAGGTATATACCCTGCTTCACCGGGCTGAGGAATATGAAACCAACCTTGAATTGACAATCTTTGCTTGTCCACTCTAACTTCTTCCACGTCGTGGAATGAAAGTCCTGGCTGGACGGTGAAAAATGCTATTTGGTTGAATTGTGGTACTAATTTACTATGGAAATCTGTATGGGGAACGTTTGGAACAATTGCTGGGAATAATCTCAAAGCACCTCCATAACTTTCTTGCCATTTCTTGTCTGGATCTGGCAAATAAAGAATAAAACTAACTCTTCTAGATCCTATAACATCATCATGAGTTAACAAATGGCATCCATTAGTATAAGTATTGACCGACATATCGGTTTTAACTCCACTAAGTTTCCCACAGCCGGTGATTTTGGAGACCACATCTCTAAATTCTTCAGAATAAATGGCTGCTCTTAGCTTATATAACGATGGTAATCTTGATAAATCGTTCCAATCTAAGCCTGAAAGATTAGCCAAATCTCCAGATTGATACACTTTGTAGATGTCTGTTTCTTTCTTTGTAAAGGCGATTTCATTCAACACTTCTTTGCGGACATTTCTTAATAATGTATCGTCAATAAGCTCTTTGATGGTACCCCATCTATATGGTTGACTTTTGGCTACATCTTCCTTCAATTGGTCTTGAACTTTCTCGTCCCAGATTTTTGGTTCAAAAAACGATTTGATCTCTTCTTTGTTGAAGCTGGTGTCAAGTTTCTTCGCTGGAGGTTCAGCTGATTCACTGCTACGTCTCTCTTTTGTCATGGTCTGTCTCGCGATGGCCTCAGATTAGCGATGGGCTCACTTTTTCTGAACCATCAGATAAAAAAGTAATTTGTCAAAGGACGTGCGTCTACCGTTACCGCACCTCCGGATTTGACTCATAGTCAACGAGTCAAAATTTTTCACTACGTAGACGTTAACATTTAAATCGATTCACTTAATTACCCTTCATTATTATGGTGGACGCTTCTCCTGCATTATCAACCCTGTCGTATAACTCCGTGCTAGACCTCAAAAACTTGTCCACAAGAGGGTGGATCATCCAGAAGTTCGGTGGTACCTCAGTAGGTAAATTCCCAGAGACTATTGTAGATGATATCGTAAAAGTTTACAATGAAAAAAATAGAGTTGCAGTTGTTTGCTCTGCAAGATCTTCTCATACAAAAAGTGAAGGAACTACTTCCCGTTTATTAAGATCAGCCGATTTGGCTTCAGAAAATGAAGATTTCGAATCAATTTTAAAGGTTATAGAAGCTGATCATGTTAATAATGCTAAAGATAAGATTAAAAACGACGAAATTCAAAAATCTTTAATTGAAGAAACGCAAAATGAAATCCAAAGGGCCACTGATTTGTTAAATGCTTGTAAAATTATCGGAGAAATCAGTCCTAGAACCTTAGATTCCATCATGTCTATTGGTGAAAAATTATCTTGTAGATTCATGGCATCTTTAATGCAAGACCATGGATTGAATGCAACTTATGTTGACTTGTCTGATATCATTCCATTAGACTATGATTTTTCCAATGGGTTTGATGATGGGTTTTATAAGTATTTAGCTAGTGTATTGGCTAAGAGAGTCTTATCTTTAGATAAGGACACCATACCTGTAATTACTGGATATTTTGGTGTTGTGCCTGGTGGATTATTAAATGGTATTGGTAGAGGTTATACTGATTTGTGTGCTGCATTAGTGGCTGTTGGTTTAACAGCTGATGAACTTCAAGTATGGAAAGAAGTTGATGGTATATTCACCGCAGATCCTCGTAAAGTTCCAAATGCAAGAGTATTGGAAAGTGTTACACCTGAAGAAGCTGCTGAATTGACATATTATGGATCTGAAGTTATTCATCCATTTACAATGGAACAAGTCATTAAAGCTAAAATCCCAATTAGAATCAAAAATGTTGAAAATCCAAAGGGTAAAGGTACTATCATCTTCCCCGATAACATCGCTAAAAGAGGTGAAAGTACACCTCCACATCCACCTGTAGCTTATGAAACATTACCTACATCATATATTAAAACTCATAAGAGAAGATCAGCTACTGCTATTACTTCTAAACAAGATATTGTGGTTATTAATATTCATTCAAATAAAAAGACATTATCTCATGGATTCTTAGCTCATATTTTCACTACTTTAGATTATTATAAATTAGTTGTAGATTTAATTTCAACTTCAGAAGTTCATGTTTCAATGGCATTACAACTTCAACCTGATCAAGAAAGAAATCTTAAAAATGCCATTAAAGAATTGGGTAAAATGGGATCAGTTGATATCACTAGAAATATGACCATTGTTTCATTAGTTGGGAAACAAATGGTTAATTTTATTGGTATTGCCGGGAATATGTTTAAAGTATTAGCTGATGAAAAAGTTAATATTGAAATGATTTCCCAAGGTGCTAATGAAATTAATATATCAGCAGTTATTCATGAAGCAGATACTCTTCGAGCATTAAAATCAATTCATGCTAAATTATTAGAAGGACAAGAAGAAGAAGGAGTAGATCCTAGATTAGAAAGTTTAAAACAATTATAATGGTTGAATTAACCATAAAAACAAAAAGTTCATAGAAGGAACAAGTCATGTAAATTTCACTTCATTAGATAGTTCAATTAGAAAGAATGGTCTATAGACATTAACGAATAATATATATTAAACATTTAAATATAAAATCTAAATATCAAAGTCACCAGATTCTCTACTAGTTGCAGAATGAGATGTTTTTGAATTTTCATCGATTAAATTTTCAAAATCACCAACAATTCCACCCAATAATTCAGAAGCTAATTTATGATAAGCTAATTGAGCTTTAATTAATTCTAAAAATTCTTCTAAAGGTTTGGCCTTTTCTAAAACATTTTGCATAATATTTATAGCATCTTCAACAGTATTAGCAAATTCATCTTCAGCATTTTCCATAATAACTCTTAATTGAGGTTCTTTGGCAGGATTTGTACAATTAGTTAAATTAACTCTAGATAAATCATAATCAATTCTTTTTTGTTCAACTTTTTTTTGGATATTATTACTTTGACTTATCAACAGACGTAAAGTGCTTGATAATGGCTTATTAAATTTGGTTTGGATCAATTGATCTTGACCTAATCTGGCATTACCAATCTTTAATAAGTTATTTGAGTATAAATCAAGAGCCTTAATTAATGGATCATTGCCTTGATCTGTGGTCAAAACAGAAGCATCGGTGGCTCTTGATAATGCATGGTATAAGGTTTTAGGAGGTTTGAATTCTCCAGTATTAGGGTTGATGATAGCAGCTTGGGCTTCTTGTGGAGTGGTGGCCTTGGACAAGTTCTGGACCCTGGTGGTGATGTTTTTACCAAATTCTTGAAATGATTCTTGAACATTGACGGGATAATCGTAACTTTCGTTGTTATAAGTTGAGGTGATTTTCAAAACATTTTTGTATAAATTCTCGATATTATTGCATTTATTTGCTAATTCAGTGTATTCTGAAGGTAATTGACTGATGTCATCTACGTTAACTCTACCGATTTTTTCTTGAACTAAACGAGTTGTTCTTTGGGCAAAGGGTAAGACTTCATTATTGAATTCAGATGTGACTTTATCACCTAATTGTTTTAAATCTTTGGTAAAACTTGCAAAATTGAAGGACATTATTGGGGGTAAGTTTTATGCGCGCACCACTTTCCAATTGATTGACGGCTATAGCGGGCGTGTGCGTACCGTGATTTTGGTTGCGGGCCAGTTGGTTGAAGAAACTGGTGGATGGGGTGTAGGTAGGCATTGGGGCGTTATGGGTGGGGCGGTATGGGGGTATAGGTGGGGGTGTTCAGGGAAACGCCTGTTGGAATTTCTTTCAAAGGGCAGCTAAATTTAGAATAGACAGAGACTCACACGACCGGTCTGTTGACTCTAGACTTTTTGCAGCCACTGTAGCTTATCTATTTTAACTTTGCTAGAGTAATCCTAAAATTTACATTAATACTACAAATACACAGTTTATAGCCCCATAAAACCTCTATTATACTCTGGATTATAATCGGGATTATAATCTAACTACAATCTGGATTATTATAATCTGAATCATTACAATATCAACTACTGTAATCTAAACTACAATCCAAACCACTTCTAAATCACTTCTAAATCATCACATATCCAAATCATCTTCTAAATACAGCATCAGTTGACTTGATCTATATTCGTCAATCACACTGATTATACTTTCCTTACATTCACCAAACATTTCCATCACTTGTTGTCTTTCGTCTTTATCATTAGACTCGGTATAGAAGTTAATATAAGCTTGTCTTTTAGCCAATAAATCATATTGTTTTAAAATCTTTGAAAATACTTGAATCATAGAAGTATTATTTGAAATCATTAACCCATTCGACTGTTTATTCGGTATGAATGGAGGCTTTTTACCATTAATTAAATTTATAGAAGAAGAAGTCCAAGGAATGAATTCCACTCTTTTTTGGGCCCTTATAATCCCCTTCCTTATATCATTTTGATTTAATTTATCCCCAATTAAATAGGTCAACATACTGATGTATTTAATATTTGGTTCGGTTCTATTCATTTTATATTTATCATCCAATAATTCAAGTATTAAGTCATATTCATTTAAATTTTTAAAATTATGTTTAGTTGAAGCTTTATTAAATAATGATAAATCAGCAAATGGTGCTATTGATGCAGTTAAGAATTTTAAATCAGGAGTGGGGATTAAACTCGAAATAATTGATTCGTATGATGAATACATATAACTTGGGAATCTAATTGGGTTGGAAATACTGGCTATTACATAAGATATTAATTTATTTGTATTTTCAAATGCTTTACTACCCATCTGCGAGGTCATAAATGAATTCGAATTCCCAAATAACATGTTTTCAATACTATTAAGACAATCATTATCGAAAACTATGGTGCTATCACTAAATTCAATTAATCTTTTTAGAGTTAAAACCGTATTATAAGGTTGAACTACAACGTCAGAGGTCTTCTCATTTGATGGGAATATAGACGAAGTATTGATTAATTTTTTGGTTCCGTATCTATCACTTATCAATTCCAATAATAAAGAACCACAACCAGATCCAGTACCTCCCGCTACACTATGAATAAGCTGAAAATTAGACAAATTTTCACATTTATCACACTCTCTATCGATCAAATCGATTAATTCTTCTTGTTTTTCTAATCCATAATTATAACCCTTTTGCCAATTATTAGCTGCACCACTACCAGTTTCACTTAAATGGATGTTTCTAGGGTTAAACATTGGCAAAGTGTTCGTTGCTTTACCAATAACCGAGGGTTCTAAGTCCACCAAGATTGATCTGGGAGTGAACTTGTTTGTATCTGATATGGTAAAGAACAGTTCTGCATTATCTTCACGATGGTTAAGCGTACGATTGAATTGGGTATCAAATTGGGTATCATTATCTGGGTGAGGGTACTCTAAAGGTGTACCGTCTGGGGATACACCATGTTCTAGGGCTAATTGGTTCCAGTACTCGAGACCAACTTGGTTCCCACACTGTCCTGCCTGGATTGTTATGGTTTCTCTGTTGGTTGTTAGTATTTGGTGGAGATATGGTGGGTAGAGTGTACGTACTTTGGCATTGAGTGTTGTTTATTTACGCGAATTTGGTGCTGCCGATGAGGTGAATTGGTGGGGACGAGCCGCGAGCCGCGAGCAGCGGGCAGCGATTTTGGGACGGTTTGAGACGGTTTGGGCTTCGGATTGTATGGGTTGGGTATGTATAGGCTCAGGACAAGTATGTGAGATGTAAGTGTTTGGATATGGTTAGAGTTTAGGCATACGGCTAATAGGCAAAAAAAATATATGGACGAGACAGGAATCGAACCAGTGACCTTTTGCTTGCAAGGCAAACGCGCTACCAACTACGCCACACGCCCGGTATATGATATTTTAGTACCCTTGTTTCAAATAAGCTGCAGAAACTGACAAGTTTCTATAATAATTTAAATCTATTAGACCAATTGTTTACGACCCATCCCATCCGAACTCTCCACCGGCTTTCGTCCCCTACTCTCCGAAGGGTTCGGGTGCCCACCCATTAAAAAAACACGTTGAGAGGGCAAACGTGGAGGAGAATGCCGGTTTGGGTGCCGTTCGCCAAACTAGAGCCGTGTCACCGGCATAACCGTCACATTGACTCTTATCATTTTTAATTCACCTCCGTATGTTTGCCACCCAGGTTCTTCGTATTTTTGCCACCCATTGACCTGTAGATTTCCACCTCTCTTAGACCTTCATGGTTTTGCCACCTTTAGCCGTACATTGTTTTGGCACCTAGTGTAATCTCCTATTTTGGCGCCCACTAACATTTTTCTCTAGTATATAAGTACATAAATTAAGCATAAATTTCACAATATAATCATATTTACTAAACATAATTCATCAGATATGTCACCAAGTAAGTGAACAATAGAAATTGTTGATATTTTTATACTAATCGGTAGATCTTAAACTTTATACTGCTTCAACCCCAAACGGGAACAAAATCTCGATTCTTTTAAAGCTTTTAAACCTAAAATACGAATGTGTGGCTGTAGACATGGCTAATCAAGCTCATAAAGAGCCTGAGTTCTTAAAAATGAACCCTAATGGTAAGATTCCAGTACTTCAAGACAAGAATACTGGTGTTACAATTAGTGAATCTGCTGCCATTATGACTTATTTAACAGATACTTATGATAAAGAAAGAAAATGGAGTTATGCTCAAGATAGTGAATTTTACTATAAGGAATTAGAACTTCTTTATTTTCTGGTAGCCGGTCTTGGATCTACATTAGACCAAGTGTTTTATTTTGCTATGGCTTGCCCAGAAGATATTCCTTTGGCTAAGAAGAGATATCTTGATGAAAGCAGAAGATTATATGAAGTTGTTGAAAGTTACTTAAAGAATAATGAAAAGAATGGTCCGTTCTTAGTCGGAGATCATCTTACAATCGCCGATATTAGTACTATTCCATGCTGTTGCGCTATTCCTTTATTTGGAATGAATTTTGATGATTTCCCATTACTTAAGAAATGGCTTAAATCAATTCTTAAGATCCCAGGTGTTCTTGAAGGATTCAATGATCCTGCTCCTGCTCAATATTTACCTCAAGAGCTTTTGAACTAAGCCAAAACTTGCAAGATTATTGGTACTCTGCTTAAATTTCGGATATGTTTTCCGAAAGGTTTAAAGTTTGTGATAGCTTCTAGTTTGTTATTTAATTATCCTAAAATGTACGTTTGTTATTCTGAATCGCTTATTTTATTGATCTAAACTATATTTAAATATATTTTTAACTCCGCATATTTTAGGTTTATTTCCGTAGGGCTTATTAATGTTGATGAGGGAAGTACCTGTCCATTACCAAAATGGGTTATCACCGAGCTATCGACTATTTTGTTCGTTTCTATTTTAGTCATGGCCATCTACACACTGAAATTGCAATACATGAGTATAAAAGGCTTCAACAATCCTATGGGTTTAATAAAATCTGTCCAAATGTCGAAAGGTAAGTTATCCAATTTATTTTAGATTTATTTTAGTTAATATTTTTTCTAACAATTTAGCTCTTAAATTATATACTGTACCTACACCAAATGGTCAAAAGGTTACTGTTTTATTAAACTTATTAAAATTAGATTATGAAAGCGTTGAAATTGATATTTTTAAAAACGTCCAAAAAGAGCCTTGGTTTTTAAAGTTAAATCCAAACGGTCGTCTTCCAGTTCTTGAAGACAAAAGCACTGGATTAATTCTTTCAGAAACTGCTGCTATTATGACTTATTTAACTGATAAATACGATACTGAAAGAAAGTTCAGTTTTGCTAAAGATAGTAAATATTATTATAAACAATTGGAAGTTCTTTACTTCCAGATGGCTGGGGTTGGCCCAATGCAAGGCCAAGCCATGTTCTTCCATAAGTTTTGTGAAGAGGATATTCCTTTGGCCAAAAAGAGATATGTGGACGAAACCAAAAGGTTATATGGGGTTGTCAACGAATATTTATCACGTAATCAAGAAAATGGGCTTTTCTTAGTGGGAGATCATCTTTCAATTGCCGATATTGCAGTTGCTACTTGGGCTAGTGCACTTCCAGCACTTAATGTTGAATACGATGAATTTCCTTTAGTGAAAAAATGGCTTGCATCGATACTTAAAATTCCTGAAGTTGTTAAAGGGTTCAACGACCCTCGTCCGCCATTTTTTTGGCCAGAAGATTTATTAAAATAATGAATAAATCATTCCATATATTAGTAAAAATTTAAACTCATGATTAGAGATATAAATATACATTTATGATTAGAGATATACTTATTATTCAATTCGTAGACATATATTAATGGTGATTATTTACATACACGAAACAAAATGGTACAGAGATTAAACTTACAACTGCCTGCAGAAAGTGTTGTAAACCAACAAAATAAAAGTATTGTAAATAACCCACCATTACTTTTGGGTAATGAAATTTTAATTTTAAATTAATTAGTAGTTGTATGATCTTTTCTTTCTACAAACTTTAGTTGGAGTTGGAGTAGCGGATGGGTCAGCGGTTAGAGAAGCAGATTCAGTAATCAGGGAAGTAACTGAAGCACCATCACACTTACCGAAAGCAGCAGCTAAAGCATTGGTGATAACAGTATTTAAGGTACCCAAGTTTAAGAAAGCTTTGATTAATGATGGGACTAAACCAGAATCCAAAATGGCATCAATTAATTCACCAACAGTAATGGCATCTTGATCAAATAATTCTTTAATTAAATCAGCACCAAAGTCTAAGAATTCTGGATCAACAATTAATTCTCTCACAACTTGATTAGCTAAACCTGAGTTCTTTAATGATTCCATTAATGAAACTAATAATGAATCATCACTGTCGTCATCATCAGCTCTCTTAGCATGTACTTCAACTGGAAGACGGAATTCTCTTTTACCAAGACCAATTTGGTCGGCAATTTTACCGGCTAAGTCACCAATATATTGAGCAGCTAATTTATAAATATCAGCATAGAAGGTACAATCTTCAATCAAGCTTTGAATAACATCAACTGCTAAACCAGAATCGTTTAAAGCCTTCAATAAGGTTCCAATATCAATGGTATCATTTTTAATTAAAGTGACAATAGTTTGTTTAACAATTGGGGCTAAAGTTTCATCGGTAACAAAATATTTAAGAATTTTTGGGGCCAAGTTGGTATCTTTAATGGCTCTTAAAACGTCAGTAACAATTTGAGATTCTCTTTTATAAATTTCATTAGCTGATAAGGTATCTCTCTTGTTAACGTAATCGTTAATGTTATCAACATAAGCAGCGAGGGCAGTGTTATCTCTAGCAACAACACCAGTGTTGACTTGGGTTGGAGCAGCTTCAATAGAAGCAAAGATGGCTAAAGCTAAAGCAGCAGAAGTGGTGGTGAATTTCATTATTCAAAAGAACGATATAATAAAGTGTTTAACTTTCGTAATAAAAAAAAATTTTTGGAATTGACAAAGGCTTTATACTGAAAAAAAGTTTTAGTGCTTTTATTCAAATTTCTATTAATAATTTCCTAATTTAACGTAAAACTTGAGGAGTAAAAACAGACAACCTTAAAAACTTTCCCAAATCAGAAATAAATTGTTATTCATCCATTGAAGTCCCGCTAAAATAGTAATGGATGCAAATTACTTTACCCAATGCGGAAATTCACTAAGTTTAATAACATTTCCGTTTTAGGAAATGTTCAAAAATTTACTTGTTTCCCAATGCGGAAACTTTTATGTTAGTCTCAATAAATGGTTATTACAAGAAATATAGTGTCCCCACATCTAATGCTTTGGCAACTTTAGGTAGTTTTATAAAGTTTGTACATTCCTCATAAACTCTATTTATAAAGGACTCTAATTGAAATGAAAACGTGAGCCAATATTTATCAATTAATTGGTGACAGTCCAGGAATTACCATCCGAATTTATTATTCAGGCTACATTAAATGACATATTAGAGTTAGCTTTGCTTGTATTGGCCAACAAAGATGGTATTAATTGCAAAAAACTATAGAGAAAGTTGATTATTAAGTTAATAATAGAGAATATTCAACCGAATTGAAACGGCAATTAAATCAGGGCCTGCTTAAAGTTTATACCTGTAGTTTTGTAACCTTGAATTCAAGTTTATTTTTAACCGTATACAGGTGTTTTCTGGGCTTATATAGAGAACTTTCGTTAAACTAGGACTCTCGTTAGAGCAAAGCTGTTAACACTACGTGACCTGAGATAAGAACTCGTATGAATTCCCTCTAGTTTATTCTTAAAGTTTTCTCTAAAAGGATCCTGTAATTCTCTCTCCAGTAATGAAGATTAGTTTATTAAAAGTTCTATAGATTTTACATTTCATTTTGTAGCACCTTGACGATAACTCTATTTTCAATCGTGTGGTCGTGATTCTACCGAGAATGTGTCTAAACGCTATCTGGTTGCGACTATTTCTAGTGGATACACGACAGCAGCTGGTGCTCTAGACCCTAGTCCTTTTTTATATGGTATCATTTGCACAGAATCATAAATTTTTATAGTAGCCATTAATTTATATTCCGTTTAATATTCTGCTAGGTATATACGATATCCTTTCTTTTCTTTTCGTTTCGTTTCTTTTTTTTTTGATTTTTGCTAAAGTATCACTGGCCTTTTTAGCTGTTAATGATATTATGAAAGATAATAAATACTACTGTTACTTATTTATTTAAATCAAAATGTGAAAATTGCTAAGACCGTTTATTTTTTTAATTAAGTTTTCATATCCTTAAGCTAAGAGATTGGAAAGTTGTAGAGAAATTGAGCAAAAGAGATCGAAAAAAAAAGGGTAAATTCTTACATTACATTATCTTTTTATTAAAATTCAACAATAATTACATTATACTTCTTAACTCACAATTGAGATATAAAGGATATTCACATGATAGTGTAACTCTGTAGATGTATCTTTTTCAATTGAGGATTATGAAATTGTTGACGTGGTTACTTCTTGTTGGGTTTACAACAGAGACATTTATTGAACACGTTATATGGTATATATAACCTGACTTCTTACGCGTTTTATTGTTCGATCTGATATCTTCGCACAAGCCTATTTGTCCGATGCAGCTATGTAGGAATACAATAAGCAAAATAAGAACGCCACGTATCATTGGTAGTCGTGAATATATCTTGACTTTTTAACTAGTTACCAGAAGTTTTCTTTCAATCAATTTAGATAAACTTAGTACCATACCAATCTCTGAAAAAAGACGTTTATTTTGATGGTCCTTACGTATTTTGAATTAAAAGATAGTAATATAATCTGACAAACTCAATTGAAATAGTGTCTCTTTTTCTTCACCTCATTAAACAATACTTCCTTTTTTAGAATTCCAAAGAGGTATGTAAACGCCTCAGTTTTTTTCTTATTAGAGTATTCTCCGCTACTAAGATAATTTTGGTAGTTGCAAAATTATCCGTTTAAAGTCATTGGTCTGATTATTTTCTTTAAAAGGAGATTAAAGGTTTTTTAGTTAACGCCGATGCAGCTATGTAGGAATACAATAAACAAAATAAGAACGCCACGTATCATTGGTAGTCGTGGGTATATCTCGTTACTATTGACTTTCTAACTAGTTACCAAAGTTGTATTTTAACCAATTTAAATAAACTTTGTACCATACCAATCTCTGAAGAATGACGTTTAATGTAATGGTTATTACGTATTTTAAACTATACCGGATAGTAATATAAACTGACAAATTCAATTGGAAAAGTGTCTCCTTTTCTCCTACCTCATTAAACAATACTTCCCTTTTTAGATTTCCAAAGCGGTGAGTAGACGCCTAAGTTTTTTTTTTATTAGAGTATATTCCACTACTAGTTCACATAAGGAAATTATGGTAGTTGCAAAATTATCCATTTAAAGCCACTGGTTTGATTATTTCCTTTTAAGGGAGTTCAGAAGCGGAAATTTTTGAGAATATCCGCCTTGATGTAAAGACAATGCCCTTTATCTTGAGAATAACAATATCCTTTATTTAAATGGTGTGTCTAACAACACTATTATCACTATTGTTTCAAAAGAACAGCTAGAACATAAGATATATGGGTGTGTCTTACTTCATTTTCTTGCAATTTTCTTGCAATTTTCTGGGCGCTAATTGCAACTAAAACCTGGAAAATACAATAGAGACAAAGGTCTATTGTTAAAAGATGCAAAAAAAATTTAATACATAAATGAACAAAATTGCCTCTGATTAGGCATAGATCTTGAAATCCAGTTACGACAGGGTTGAAAAATTTTATATTATTTAACCAATTAGTTTTCAGAATATCTAGAAACGATTTGTTTTTAAAAATCAACAAATGTTTTCAAACATAACAAGTTTCATTATTAGGAATTTGTTTTTTATCTCTCGCTATTCGGGAATGAGTTTTGACTCTTACGGAGAAATTTTACATTAATTAGGAGATTCCATTAAAAGCAACACGATTAAATATGGGATAATGTTTTTTTGTTTTTTTTTAAGTTACACCGCTGGCATTTTTATTATGTTTTTCACAAACTATATAAAGATATGTTTACTGCTATTTCATTCAACAAAACATGAAGTTTTCCACCATTGCAATTACTTTAGCTTCACTCGTGTCTACAGTGAATGCTGTATATGGGTGTTATCCTCCTGTAACTCAAAAGGGACTTCAAGTTTATTATGTAGATGATGTCCCAACAGGAAAGTTTACTGTTGAAGAAAAAAGGGCTATCCTTCAACAAATTAATCAGGCCGAACCTAATGATACTATTTCTGGTATCTCAGATCCTAATTTCCAATATTATTTTGACTACGATAATCCAAATTATGATTACGTTTATGGAAGAAAAACTAATATGTATATGTTTGGAGTGAAATTAACAGGTTATTTTTATGCCGCCACTACTGGAACTTATACTTTAGAGATAACATCTGCTGATGATGCTTTAGAAATTGTTTTTGGTGAAGGTGCTTTAAAGTGTTGTTCTAATGAAGTCTTAAATGCCAACGGTTCTATTTTTACTGATGGTACCCTTGGACTGGGTCTTACTCCTGGAAGTGTAACTTCCCAATCTTTTGCACTTACTGGTGGTGTTTATTATCCTATCAGAATGTTATATTTCAATGAGCTTCCACAAGGGGCTGCACTAGGTATTCAAATGACTTATCCAGATGAGACGGTCCATACGGAAGATATTGATTTTGCTTACGTGCCCAATGAACAAGGGCATTGTCCAGCCACCATTACCACAACTATACCATGGACTGGGACTTTTACCTCTACATATACAGTAGGTATACCAGAGGGTGATCAAACTGTGGTTGTCGAAACGCCTACATTTACACCAAGCTCTAGCAGTCAATCATCTTCGTCAAGTGAAACTTCTTCGTCAAGTGAAGCTTCTTCATCAAGTGAGGCTTCTTCTTCAAGTGAAACATCTTCTTCAAGTGAAACATCTTCATCTAGCGAAACATCTTCTTCAAGTGAAACTTCTTCTTCAAGTGAAACATCTTCATCTAGCGAAACATCTTCTTCGAGTGAAACTTCTTCATCTAGCGAAACTTCTTCGTCCAGTGAAAATTCTTCATCTAGTCAACTACCAAGTTCAATAACTGAAAGTATCACTTTAACTGTTACGTGTTCTGAAAATACCTGTGTAACTGGAGTAACTACAACTGTGGAATGTTCTGATACCATTTGTACAGAAAAGGTAATTACTACTGAAACTTTGCCAGTTCTTCCTACCACAAGTTCAATAACTGAGAGTATCACTTTAACTGTTACGTGTTCAGAAACATCCTGTGTAACTGGAGTAACTACAACTGTGGAATGTTCTGATACCATTTGTACAGAAAAGGTAATTACTACTGAAACTTTGCCAATTCTTCCTACCACAAGTTATTCATCATGGAGTAATTCATCTAGTTCGAGTGTTCCATCTAGTTCAAGTGTTCCATCTAGTTCAAGTGTTCCATCTAGTTCAAGTGTTCCATCTAGTTCAAGTGTTCCATCTAGTTCAAGTGTTCCATCTAGTTCAAGTGTTCCATCTAGTGAAGACTTATCTACAAGTACTGTACCTTGTTATGGAGAATCATGTAGTGATGGAATCTCAACTTCAACTGATTGTTCTGGATCATCTTGTACTACTATAATTATTAGTACAGATCCAATTGATATTCCAACTTATACCGTTACATGCTCTGGAGCCAGTTGCGAATCCGGTATCACTACCTATTCCGGTTGTACAGGTACTGGATGTACCCCATCAGTTGTTACCACCGTTCCAATTATTCCTTCTTCAAGCGAACCAATTTCATCAAGTGAACCTATTATTTCTTCTTCAAGTGATGAGTTATCTACCAGTACAGTCCCTTGTTACGGTGAATCATGTAGTGATGGAATCTCAACTTCAACTGATTGTTCTGGATCATCTTGTACTACTATAATTATTAGTACAGATCCAATTGATATTCCAACCTATACCGTTACATGCTCTGGAGCCAGTTGTGAATCGGGAATTACTACCTATTCCGGTTGTACAGGTACTGGATGTACACCTTCTGTTGTTACAACTGTTCCTATTATTCCTTCATCAAGTGAATTAATTTCATCTTCATCGAGTGAAGACTTATCTACAAGTACTGTACCTTGTTATGGAGAATCATGTAGTAATGGAATTTCAACATCAACTGACTGTATTGGATCTTCTTGTACTACTATAATTATTAGTACAACACCAATTGATATTTCAACCTATACCGTTACTTGTACTGGTGTAACTTGTGAAACTGGTGAAACAACTATTTCTGAATGTACCAATTCAGTATGTATTCCTTCAGTCATTACCACTGAAACTTTAATTCCTCCATCCAGTGGAGAGACACCAACTGTTACCACAACTTGTTACGGTGAAACATGTGAAACCGGTAAAACAACTGTTACAACATGTATTGGTAAAGTATGTTTTACTGAAATTGTTACAACCGAAACAGGTGACATTGATACTATTACAACACCTTGGTCTGGTACATTCACCTCTACTTATACCACAACTGGTCCAGATGGTGAGCCAACTGTGGTGATAGAAACTCCTACTGATGATCCTACCACAACCATACCTTGGTCTGGTACATTTACTTCCACATTTACTACCACCGGACCAGACGGTGAAAGAACTATTGTGGTTGAAACTCCAACTGATGATGCTACCACTACTATCCCTTGGTCAGGTACTTTTACATCTACTTATACAACTACAGGTCCAGATGGTGAAAGAACAGTTGTGGTTGAAACTCCAACTGATGATGATACTATCACAACACCATGGACAGGTACTGAAATTTCTACTTATACAACCACCGGTCCAGATGGTGAAAGAACTGTTGTTATTGAAACCCCAACTGTTCCACCAACCATTACTACTCCATGGACTGGATCCGAAGTAACTATTCATACTACAACTGGCCCAGACGGTGATAGAACTGTTATTATTGAAACTCCAACTGATGTTCCGGTTATTTTTACACCATGGTCTGAGAGTTTCACATCTACTTACACTACTACTGGACCAAATGGTGACAGAACTATTGTTATTGAAACACCATTTGATACAATTACTACTCCATGGACTGGTACTTTTACTTCTACTTACACCACCAAAAATGATAATGGTGGGACTGTTGTTGTTCAAACTCCAGCACCAACCATTACTATTCCATGGACTAATGATTTTACCTCGACTTACACCACCAAAGGAAATAATGGTGAACCAACTATTGTTGTTGCTACCCCAGTCCCAATTAAAACTATAACTCTACCATGTAATGAAAAGACCACCAGAACTTACACTCAAACTTGTGGTACTTGTGAAAATGGTGGTTTAGTTGTTGTCATTGAAACACCTGCTGCTGCTCCAGTTGTAACTGCTACTGTTGCATGTTCAGGAAAAGTTCCAGAAACTTATGTTAAAACTGCAGAAAATGGAGATTTAACTGTTGTTATTGAAGCTCCAACTAAGACTGAAGTTGTTGTTGTTACTACTACAATTAATCCACCTGTTCAAGGAGGCAAACAACAAGATGCCATTACCACAACGTATACCACTACTATTGGAGGTACTGGATCAAGTGGATCTGGTACTGGATCTAGTGGATCAGGTTCTAACAATTTAGGTTCTAACAATTCAGGTTCTAACAATTCAGGTTCTAACAATTCAGGTTCTAACAATTCAGGTTCTAACAATTCAGGTTCTAACAATTCAGGTTCTAACAATTCAGGTTCTGATGGCACGGGTTCCAGTGGTTCAGGATCTACTGATTCTTCTAACGGCTCTTCCAATGGCTCTTCTAATAACTCAGGTTCCAATGGCTCTAATGGTTCTAGTGACTCTGGTTCTAGCAACAATGTCCCAGGAGCTGGTAACTATGAAGGGCAAGCTGCCATTAAGAGAGCCCAAATAGTTGCTGCCGCAATCCCAATCTTCGCTTGGGCTATTTAATAGCTTAAAAAAGCATTGTTTATTTTCGTACTATATGTTTTAGTTTAGATTAAATGTTTAATTTTTTACCAATAACTTCGACGATCTCTTGTATTTTTGAAAATATTTGCATCTACACAGTTCTAGTCTCTTTGATTCAGAAGGTTTACGAACAGATGAATACTGGTTATAAACAAATAAATTATCCATTGGGATATATCTCTTAATCTAAAAGTTCACTATAACTCAACAAAGTTTCTTTGATGATATTTATTAAGCATAAACATTTTCGTGATCATAAAATTTAAAATCAATCTACTAATTAATTCTGCAGATATTAGTAGCACCGTAATTGTTCAAGTCGTATATTTGACAATTTTGGCGAAAATAACAAGACTACCAACAAAAAGAAAAATTCCACCATAATATCAAAACTAACCAAATTACCGGATTCCTACATAGATCCCCATAATCCCATAAACTCTACTTATACAAAAAAAGCGCAACCCGTTATTTCCTTTATTAGATGCTCATCTCAAAATTGGTGGGGCATCGGCAAGTTCGCGAACGGACAAAACGGGTCCCTCACGTCTAACGAAAATCTCATTGACAGCGAGACACATCAAATGGAACTGTTTATTTATTGGGGAGTAGTTTCGTTTATTGTTGTCTATATAGGACTCCTAGTCCTTATCAATCGGATCCCCAATGTCCGTGTTAAGTCCTTAGGTTTTTTTTCCATAAGAGGTATCATGATTGAAACTCCAACCTTAATCTTGCGTATTAAAAAAGTTAGATTAAGAATAAATCTATTAAGACGTAAGGATTCTCCTTTAAAATTGTTTAATCTTGAAATAGTCGACGTCCAATGTAAGATTTTAACTAAAGAAGTGCAAGATAAAAAGGCTTCCAAATGTGAAAATCCAGTGATGTTAAGAAATCTATTGAAATTCCTGTTATCTAAGAAACTATATGATTTAATCTTTTATTACCAACTTTTAAATCAATTCCATATAATTTTACAAAGATGTTCAATATGTAATATGAATTATGATGATAATACCGAATTATATTTTGATTATGCCAAGTTAGAGAACTTATTAAGGTATGATGGTCATAATAGTTTAACCTTTTTAATATTTAATGGTTATTTACATGGCATTGAAGATCACGAAAGAATTAAAATCTTTAGAAACATTGAAGTAATATTGAGTTGTGATGCTATTTTTGACTGTAGTATTGATAACATTAGTGTAATGCATGTAGAATTATGTAATTTCCTGTTATCTATATCTTTGGGTAAAGCTCATGTACCTTTAGATCATATTAATATCAGGAAACTTGATAAGCCTTCGAAGGAACAGAAACAGAAACAGTTTCACCCTATTAGCAAACATTCAATTGAAGTATTAAGAGATTTCTGGAAAGTTTTTGATGAAGCTACTATTGCATTAGAAGAATTTAAATTGGTTCTGGGTCCATATAATTTATCTTTAGCTACATTTCAAACCTCACTTATTCACAATAAAAACCTTGAAGATATAAACAATTCAGTAATAGATTTCACGCTTCATCTTGCATCAATGAAAATATTTGAAGCTGATACGAAATGTTTTGAATTACCTGCAGCCACCACTTCATTTCAAGCTAATCCTTTTGGAATATTGGAAGGTATTGAGAATACTCATTATAAAGAAACCATTAAAACTATAAATAACTACCTGAACTTAAAATTCAACTTAACTTTAAGTAACCCAACTTTTGACTTTTATCATGATCAAATCGTGCAATTTACTGAGAAAAGTAAACCAAGTTCAAATTTAAATAAATTTAAAGATGTTAATTTTAGGAATTTTTTCAGGTGTTTAAACTTTGTATCTCTGAAGATTGTTATAGTTGGAACAAAATTAATATTACATGTCCCAGGGTTTGGAGTACAGGAATTCCATAGAGGGTCATCACTGAATTTAACTTTAGAATATACCGCTGATGCCATTGCTCAAAGATATGCTTGTAATGATTTATCTAAAGCTTTAGATAATGAAACCAATAAAAAATCAAGTTTAAATTCTTTATTCAAGGTTAAAAATTTCAAAGCCAATTTACTTGAAAATTTGGTTTATACATCAAAATTCAATATATTAGTGACTTATTTAATGCAAGAAAATAAGTTTTCTGTTAAAGTTCATATTAAAACTGTTAAAATACGATCAATTAATAATGCAATTTTCCAATTAGTTAGAGAAATTCGAACTAGGAAAATCAAACAAGAGAATAAAAAATTCAGTAGTTTGATGGGTCAACAAGAATTAGTGAAACAAGATCAAGAGATCTCACCTGAAAGTAATATTTCGAGTTATATTGATCTTTATAAAGTATTACCCTCAGCTATAATGAACTTAAAGGTCCAACTAAATGATTTACATTTAGAGATTATTTGTAAAGATGGACTACCGCTGCATATTTTCACCGATTCTGAGTCTAATACTAATTATGATTTGAAAGATTATGGTAGAGGAGTCTCATTTAAATTGGGTGCAGCAAAATTGAATTATAAATATCTTGATGATATTAGTATGAGATTTCAAAATATTCAATGTTTTACTTTAAGTGAATTCGATCTTGATTATATGGAAGATTTTGATGTTGTTGCAATGTATCATAATGAAAAATCTGATTTAAGCGATATATCAAGTTTAGAATCTATTGAATTAACTGAAAAAGAAGATCAAGACTTAAGACAAGTTAAAAGAGTTCTTGATATTGATGAAGTTGAGATTAATAACTTTTCAAATAAGCAAAGGGATAAGAATAAAATTTCAATTAAGATTCCCGAAATTCACGGAAGATTAGACATATTTTTGTTCTGGTGTTCCATTTACGCAATTAATTTAATTAAGAATTTTTCACCTACTATTGAAAGACAATGGTCAAAACAAGAAATTCAATCAATTTTAGGTAATACTCAAAATCTGAAAATCTTGAAAGCTGATTTAAATGTAAATGTTATAACTGTAGTAACAAGATTACCAAACCATGTTGATGTTTTAACTGAATTTGATACTTTATTTATTCGTGATATATTTGAGTCAAGTTCAATTGATTTTAAATATTTTAGAAGTTATGTTATTCATCCGAGAACTAAACTATGGGCTAGATTTTTAACTATTAAAGATGCATTTGTTAGTATGAATTCTATAGAAGATAATCTTGCCTTTGATATTGTGAGTAGAGGTTTAAGATTGAATATCCCCCATGGGTTCTTATTTTATTCTGTTATTGATAATATAGTTACTTTTGCTAAAGCAATTAAACAAATCCAACATAATTTCAATAATCTTTTTAAAGGTATAAATGATTTTACAGGTATAAAACCAACTGAAAGAGAGGCTTTAAATATTCCAAAAGTCAATTTAAAGTCTAAAATATTAGGAGTTACTTTAGAAAATGATCCTTTTGAAAATGAACTTTCTTATATATATGAACTTGGTTTAATTGAACAAAGAGAAAGATTAAAAAAGTTAAAGATTTTTGATGCAAAGGCTAAAGACATTCTTGATTCAACTTTAGATGCTAAAATTAATCTTCAAGAATCAAAACCGTTTACTAAACAACCTCAACATAGGGGTATTGAAACTGATGAAATTTTAAGTGAAAAAGAAGCCAATGAAAAAGTTGAAAATGCTAGATATAAATTAGAAAGTGAATTTTCCACCTCTTGGATCTTTAAGTTTAAGTTATTTAAATCTACCAAAATCCAAAATTGGAAAGAAAGAGCCGAAAGGGCTTGGGGTGTTGAAAAATTGAATGATACAATTACTGAAAAATTTGACATCTTAAATTATTCACCTGGGCCAATTTTATTAGGTGCTTTTTTCAGGAATTTGGATTTAACTGTAAGCAAATCGACTATTCTGGATATTGATCAATTTTTACACGATTTTGGTAAAGGTCAACCTAAATTGAATTATTCAATTTTAGTCCCATTATATATTTCCATTAAAAGTTCTGGTCTATTCATTTTCTTGAAAGATTATGCATTGCCATTACTTTCATTCCCCGAAAATAATGATCCTGAAACTCATTCATTTGATTTAAGTGGGAATATAGTTATTAACGAGAAATTAGTTTTTAGAAAAGAAGAAATGAGAACTATTTGGGTACCATTTTCACCACCAATGGCAAATAGTATTACTGGTGATACATTTTATTCGGTATTAGTTCCTAGAACTTTAACGCCAGTTAAATTTATGGTTGATCTTGAATGCAAAATTAATACAGAAAGAGCAGCAATAATTAGTTGGTGTAAAGCTTATCAAGCTAGTTTGCTGGCAGCAATGTCAGCAGTTG
Organism: Yamadazyma epiphylla; assembly: GCA_030571925.1. Lineage (NCBI taxonomy): Eukaryota > Fungi > Ascomycota > Pichiomycetes > Serinales > Debaryomycetaceae > Yamadazyma > Yamadazyma epiphylla. Next base: position 85,175 of record JAJLZA010000023.1, read on the forward strand.
ACAATTTTACAAAACCTCAAATCGATGATAGTCCTATCGGTTGGTGGGATAAAGTTGCTTTAAATTTACATGGAAGAATGAATTTTAATATTCCAAATGAATTGTGTTTACATATTAAATCCTCAATGAACCCATATGATTTGACTGGTAGAAATGCCGGATTGGTTTTCTGTTGGAAGAATAATGTAAACTTAAGTTTTAATGGTAATAGGAACTCAAGAGAACTAGTTACTTTGCATAGTGACGATTTCTTATTAGCAGTCCCAAATTATTCAGTTGCAGAGAAAAAATCTTGGAGTTTATTTTATACTGAATTAACAGATGACATTGCTGAAATTGATTCAGAAACTAAGAAATATTCTAAGAAAGTAATGCAATTATCATCAGATGAAAAGGTTCAATGGACTTTAGGATTCTTATTCGAAAGAAACGTTAATAAATCAGGAGTATTAGCGGATACAGAAGAAAGAACCTCCGAATTCTTACCTCATTATAAAGTTAATGTCACTAGTCCATTTTTTGAATGGCACCCAGATTCTTATGATGGATTTAGATCTGACTATATCCATTTAGCTATTTCAGTTAAATCAACTAGTTCTAAAGGAAATTCATCAAATGTAGTGCATTTAACACCATTATTTATGAAGTACTTTTTCTATTGGTGGGATACAATTACTGAAAGTATTACCTTACCAATTAGACAAGGTGCATTATTTAATAATAACCAAAGAGATAAATCGCATGTTAAAATGAGTCCGCATCTATTTACTGCAAAATATCAATTAATTCTTGAGCCTTTAACTATGTCCCATATGATTATGCATTCAGATGGTGAAACCAATTCAAAAATTGCGTTTGTTGGATTGAAATCAAAATCTTCAAGATGTATAATTGATTTACATCAACGTAAAGAACTTTTAACATATATTAACAAAAAGTTGAATATTAAAAATCAAATCATGCATCTTAAGATGAACCAAGCGGAGATTTCTTTTGAAGATAGTGATATTAGATTAGTTGATGCATTATTTAATGATCATTCAATGCAAGCTCAATTGGCTAAATATTTACTGGGTAATAACCTTACGACTGATTCTTCATCAGGTGAAAGTAAAAACAACGGTAGTGGAAACTTTTCGAGCTGGCTAGAAAGTTTGGACCTTGGTGATCATAAAGATTTCTCATGGTTGGACCAAGAGGACTTTGTTGAATTAGAAGTTTTTGAACTTTTATCACCTTATCCAAAAATCAGAGTGTTGCCATTCTGTTATTCACCAAGATTTTCATATATTAGAGAATTTTCATTGCAAGAAGATGGTCCGTATCCGTTTGGTAATGAAGATTCACACGATTGTGAACTAGGCATTGAAAGACCTGAAGATACTCAAGGTAGATTGCTTGAACATAGAATTACCAGCATTCAAAATGAAATTGATGCAAGTAGTCAACTAGTTGATGTTTTAACTAAACAACAGAAGAATGATGAAAACAAGGACGAAATTGAAAGAATTAAAAAAGATATGAATATTTGTAAAGACAAGCAAATTTTACTTGAAAATATTTATGAAGAAATCACTGGTAAAATATCACCTAATGAAATTGATGATTGTGAACTTGATGAACCAGAATTAGTTAAAACTGCTTCTAGAGGATTATCTATTTACTCCAGTCATAAATCATATGATGAAATGAAAGAAGTTAGATTAATTAACAAAGAAGCTGGAGAATTTCATAATAGATTTATTGTTCATAATTTACAATTCAAATGGGGTAATAAAATCAGAGATAGCTTTTTAAGTTATATCCAAGTGTTCAATAACAGAAGCTCGGAGGATTATTTTATGAGTAAAAAAGCCGTTGATTTAGTTGAAAATGTAATCAATAGTATGCCAAAAGATATGATACCACCAGAATTGGAAGACCTTTTCTGTCTGGAAACCAAATGTGGTGGAGAAATTCTTAATGATTACGATAATTATTTAGATAATGTGGATGAAGAAACTCAAGAGGCTGAACATAAGATGTTAATTAAGTTAATTCATCCACAAATTCAACTTATAAGTGAAAAGGATCCAAATTCAGTTGCTTTAGTTATTTCAAAGGATTTAGAGTTAAGAAATATTTCCATTAATCTTAAGGGTATTAATAAACTAATTAACGCCGATACTGAGGTTTCTGGATTTATTGAAACTAGAAATGGTGGATTATTCAGCGATTCTTCAATAATTGTTTTTAAGAAAAACGAATCGATTATAACACATCCTGGGGTTCCATATGGATATGTTGATTCCCAATTAGCAATTGATTGGCCACCATGGGTTGAATGTGAAAATATTTATGATACTTCCTGGCTAAATAATCAATTAGTCGCTGAAAAGTTTTCAATGGGCTTGACTTTCAGGAAACCAAATGATTTATTTGTAAATGATTCAAAATCGAATCAAAAGAATGAAATAAGAGCTCATCTAGATAAATTCGTTATTAATGCTGATTCTCATCAATATTCTACCTTATTTTATATTATAACTGATTTATTAGTTCATACAAAGATGACGAATAAAAATTCTTTAATGAATAAATTAGATAAGATTATTGCCTTATCTGATAACGATGATTTTTATGGATTAGATGAAAAAGTTTATGATTTACAATGTTCAATTAGAGAGTTCCATGATATTTTATTAAAACTCAATCTGAGAAACATCAAATTATCACCAGTTGAAAATTCGATCGTTTCAAAAGTTGAGCTAGAATTAGAAAAGCGGAAATTAGAATTATCTATGATTATGAGAAGTTTAAAACAAAGAAATTCCAAAAATTCAAGCTCAAAGAGAGCTGCTTATTCTTGGTTAATTTCAATTGATCAAATCATTTGGCATCTTTTAGACTCAAATAGAACACCATTTATTGATTTTGCGTTAGCTGGTGCTAAGTTTTATAGGTCAGATAGCACTGATGGTTCAAATAGAAATAAAATCGATGTTCAAATGATTCAAGGATTCAATTTACAAGAAAAAGCAGTTTATCCTGAACTTTTATCGCCAATTATCAGCGAAGCAACTAAAGGACATTCAATTATTACCATGACTTGGAAGATGTTGAATGCTGTAGGTGGGATTCCAATTATGCAACAAGCTAAGTTATCTGTTCAGCCATTAAAAATACAATTAGATTATAACACTGCAAAGATGTTATTTGAATATGCTTTCCCTCAGGAATCCTCCAATTCATCTGCTACTCAAGAGAACTTACCTAAAGCTTCTAGTGATAATTTGGAAAAAGAAATGGTGAGTGTTGAATTTACAACCCAAGATTTACCACCGTTGGAAAGGCCCAAAAACTTATTTAAAAATTTTGTGGGTACTCATCAAAGAAATTCAATTTCTCTGAATAGTCCAACAGATGATGATGCTGAATCGATTTCATCATTTTCGTCTAAAAGAACACATTCATTATCTACTAGGTTTTCATCATCAGAAGATTTACCTTTACCTTCACAATCAGATTCAGTTCCTTCTACTAATCCTATAAAACATAAAAAGACAAAGAAGAAAAATCAAGAAGAAGGTGATGATATCTCCTTGATTATTTCTAGATCTTCAAGGTTTATTTCGATTGTTGATATTGAAGTTGAAAAAGTGAAATTAATCATCTCATTTAAAGCTCCAAAACATCTTAATATAATTGATGTTCACAATTTGTCTTTAAATATCCCTAACTTAAGATATCTGAATAAAACCTGGTCTGGTGAAGATTTTATTTTAAGATTAAGGAAAGATATTATTAAGATTATTTTGCAACATACTGGTCAAATTATTGGAAATAAGTTTAAAGTAAGAAGAAGAAAATTATTGAAAGAGCCATTAAAACAATTGGCTAATTATGGGTCGTTTGTATCGATTCAAGACCTTCAAAATGGTGATAATACCAGGGATAATAATGAACCACAACCACATCATTATCATCATCACCATCGGGCAAATAAATTGCAGAATAGGAGTATATCCGATTCTCAAAAGAATGTACCTTTTGAAACAATATTAAAAGAGATTGTGGACGAAGAGTATGAAGACGATGAACCGGTTTCATCTGTCTAATGTATATAATACGACCATATATAAGAATATATTATTTATTATGAAATGCTATAATTAACACCCTGTAATTTAAGTCGACAGTGCAACCGTCTCAGCTATTACATTTCTAATCTGCCGCAGACGACTAAGAGACACGATATATTTTTGGTAAACTAAGGGTTTCCTGCATATAGCCCCACACACCCAGTAAATATAAATTCTGAAAATTGAGGGACACCATATAAAAGTTTATGCATGTCATTCTTTGAATCTTTAAGAGATAAGGCGGTAAATACCATTACACAAGTCCTAGATAAACGAAAACAGTCCGGGTTGTCGAGAGATGAAAAGTTTTGTATTGATAACAATTTACCAGAAGGTGAAGTCATTTTGTCCGAAATACCAGTTGAATTGTCAATAAAGTCAGAGCTGAACATTGAAGAATACAACAATTATCCTCAAGGAAGATTATATTTAACACAACATTTCCTAGTGTTTTGGGATGCGTATGATAGAAGAAACTGTTCCTTTACAATCCATTTATCAACCATCAAAAAGGTGGAAAGATTGCCAACTAGCTCATATGGTTTCGCATTAAACATTATAACCCATAGTAAGTTAAATATAACTCTTTATTTAATTGGTTTAAGGCTGGATTGTGAAAAGTTTGCTCATCAACTTAAACTTTCACTTAAAGATAACTTGAAAAATGTCAACAATTTACAGCCATTTATCCAAACATGTTATTCTGAATATATTTTATCAAAAAATAAAGTATCTAATGAAACCATCGACTCTTTACCACCAGGTGGGTTGGGTTTAACGTTTAAATTCCCCGGAAATCCCAAAGAACTAAGAGATAAGTCCAAAATGAAGTTATGGTTTGATTTATTCAGAAGTGACGGTAGAAATTTATCATTAATTCGTACCCCAATGTTCCATAAATTAGTTAGAGTTGGGCTTCCAAATAGATTGAGAGGTGAAATTTGGGAATTGAGTTGTGGTTCCATGTTTCTTAGATTAGATAACCGGAACTTATATCAAGAACTCTTAAATGAAAATTCACAGAAGACATCTTTGGCAATTGAAGAAATTGAAAAAGATCTTTATAGATCATTACCTGAATACCCTGCATATCAATCTCCTGAAGGAATTGAAAGATTAAGGAATGTTTTGGTTGCTTATTCATGGAAAAATCCTCAACTTGGTTATTGTCAAGCAATGAATATAGTTGTTGCTGCTTTATTAATTTTCATGTCTGAAGAACAAGCATTTTGGTGTTTAAATGTAATATGTGATAGATTAGTACCTGGATATTATTCAAAAACCATGTATGGGACTTTATTAGATCAAAGGGTGTTTGAAAGTTTAGTTCAAGAAACAATGCCTATATTATGGGAACATATAACCAAATATGATATTCAATTATCGGTTGTTTCTTTACCATGGTTTTTATCGTTATATCTTAATTCTTTACCATTAGTTTATGCATTTAGAATCTTAGATGTTTTCTTTCAACATGGTTCAAAGACTTTATTTCAAGTGGCCTTGGCGATCTTAAAATTAAATGGTGAAGAATTATTAACAGTTGAAGATGATGGAATGTTTATTTCAGTCATAAAGAATTTTTTCACCACTTTAGATCAATCTGCCCATCCAACTTCAACAAACTCAAAATATAAATCAATTACCAAATTTCAAGAATTATTAGTTACTGCTTTTAAAGAATTTTCAATAATTGAAGATTCAGTGATTGATAAACATAGAGCAAAACATAGAGATTCAATTTATCAAAATATTTCTACTTTTGTTAAGAAAACAGAAATTAGAAATTTACCAAAGACACCAAACTTATCACCAAATGAATTGGGGATTTTATATGACAGATTTTATTCAATAGTCGAGACTTATAATATAACTATTGGTACTGGAAATAGTTCAATGGATTTTGAAGCATTTTATAAATTTATGGCAGATACTTGTGATTTTATTAATGATCTGGCATCTGAAGATCAAAGAATTAGAGTACGAGACTTTGTAAAGAGAATTTTTGATCATTGGAGTAAAGATGATGAGATTACATTGACTCAATTAGCTGCCGGACTAAATAAATTGAAAGATAGCGATTTGATGGCTTCAATGTCAAATTTTTATGATTTATATAATGACCCCCAAAAGAATAAAATTGATAAGGATGGTATTTTAAAGATTTCTGAAGATTTACTTGCAATTACCGAGCCTTGGAAAGATTGTTATGTTTTTGATGAAATTACTGAAAAGGCTATTGAAAATGCTATTGCTGATGAAGTTTATAAATTACAACAACAAAAGAATGGTAACAAGAAGAATGGTGATGAGGTTGATTTACCAACTGAGGTTAATATCGATAAACAAGCAATTGAAAATCAACAAACAGAAAGATACTTAACAGCTGCTAGCACTTTTATGAAGATGTCATTTGAATATGCTCAAACTGAAGAGGAAGAAAAATTAATCGAAGGTCTTTCAATTGACGATGATGAAGCTAACAAAGCTGATAGAGATAATTCAATTTATCTTAATTTACCTACTTTTAGAATGGTTGTTTTAGCCAATGAAACTTATGAATTATTCTTTAGTAAAACATTCAGAGAAAGTATTCATGTTGATAAACCATTGGATACTAAATTTGATACTATGAGAAACTTGAGAGATATGTTTGATGGTATATTAGCAGACGGAATAGCGGTTGCTACCAAAGTTCGTAAGAGAATGGATTCTGCAGCTTCAAATGCTTTACTTAATTCTAATAATGATAATGCATCCATGAAATCAAGTAAATCTAATAAAATCATTGAAGAAGAGGATGAAAGAGATGATGATTTTAACACTACACCTCTAGATGATAAGGATAAAGATGTTTTACTTGGAGCAGAAGCTGATGTTATCAAGCCAACGCAACCAAATAATAATTCTTCAAGATCAACTTCTCAAAGAGTAATTTCAGAATCTAAAGAGAATAATAAAGATGATGATAATTTAATTGAATTTGAAACGTGAATAAAACTATTTAAAAAAAATGCAATATTTAAAATACATATATCTAATATATAACAATTTAGTCTTTTATTAAGATCTACCGAATATCTTTTTCAATCTACCGAACTTTTTCTTTTCCTTGTGAGGAGTATCTGAAGATGATTTCTTAGATTTGGAATCTTTTGACAGTAGCGTTTGCAGTGGTTGTTGTTGACGCAAACTTAAAAGTTGCAGGGGTGCTTTTGGATATTGTTCTTTTAACGGTGATTTATCTTCATCTGAATAAGGTTTTCTAGTTGAAAATATTCCTGGTGAAGCAAGATCATCATCATCGGAATCAGCAAATCTTGAGGTTTGTGGTGGAGTTGCTGGGGTTTGATTTGGATCTAATGTATGATGTTGAGTTTCTGGAGATACAGCTGCTGGGCTTCTTAAAGTTGTTCTATGTGACATTTTTGAATCTCTAGTAGGTGTTTCTTTATTCAGAGGATTTTCACTATTAAAAGATGATTTTCTTTGTAAATTAAAAGTAGAATGAGGTCTTCTATTAGCTTTAGCATATAATTCAGCAGCTTTAAGTTTTGAAGCTGATTGATAATTTGGTTGCAAAGCAGGATGTGGAGCAATTGGTTGAACATAAGAGTTTCTTAAGGTTCTACCACTCATTCTACCATTACTTGAATGACCAATATCAACATCATTATCAACTTGTAAAGATTGAGGTCTTAAACTTCTAGCTGCCATACCACCATTTGATGGAACAGTTCCATTACTACCATTATTATGACCATTTGGCAGTTTTATTTGAGGACCATGTCCAGATGGCGATTTTCTTAAAGTTTGTGACATTCTTTTATTAAGAGAAGTTGAAGAAGGGTAATGATGACTTTGGAAACTATTAAAATCATTTAATTGAGGACTTGAAATCTTTGAATTCATTCTTGTATTTTCAGCTGTAGTTAAAGAAAGATAAGCTTCATGTGCAGCATTTGCAGATTTTTGAGGAGATTTATGATTTGGACTATAGAATGAATTGGAATTTTTCATTGCTGATTTAATTGGCTTTTTATTAGTTGGAGAGCTTGAATCATAATTACTTGAAACTGCAGAAGATGTAGAGCTTTCAAGTTGACCAGATGGGTTTAAAGATTCGGGGTTTAAACTATCAACTTGATCTGAAATGATACTTGGAACCGTATCAAAAGTAGGACGACTTCCTTTATTAAGATTAGGAGTATCATTTGGACTCAATGCTACTTCTTCAATACCAAATTCGTCAGTTGGTTTAGTGGTATAATCAACTGGTTTAGAATTAGAATCATTAGGGTCAAGTGAAGCATAACTCTGGTCTCTATACTCAGCTTTTAAGTCTTTAACATCCTCACTATCAGATGATTCAGCCAAGGGTTCATTAGGAATAATCTCTGGTTCAGTTTGAGCAAACTTAGGAGATTTGTTTTCTGCTTCTAACTCATCTACAACCACATGAGAAGCATCGATAGATGCAGGAACCGGTGCTTCTACCTTTTTCTTCTCGAATTCATCTACAACAACTTTATTAGGATCAATACTTGATTGAGGTTCAAGATCATCGAGAGAACTAGTGGTGATGGGTGAGATGAATTCAGGATTTGTATCATCACCAATTGTATCATCATGAACTTCATTCAAAATTGGTTTTTTCACGCCTGGTTGTTCAATGTTAAGCTTATTATCATTACCATTAATAGTGGAAACAGCTGTAACATTATCATCAGATTGCACCATTTCATCCTTATAATCTGAAGCTATAGACAGTGTATCATTGATGGATATTACTGGTTTTGGAAGATTATCAATTTCTTGTTCTAATGAATGTAATTGAGCTTCACTTAAAATTCTTTTTTGCTTCAATTGTTCATATTCTAATCGTTTAGATTCCAATCTTTTTTGAAGCTCTTTTTCTTCATTGATTTTCTTTTGTAATTCTTTATATTCTCTTTCTTCTTTCTCTTCCAAACCTTTAGTATCTTCTTCTTTAAGTACTGGTTCTTTCACAATACTTGATAATCTCAGAGATGGCTTTCTTCTAGCAATTTTACTTCTTGTTGGAGCACGTAAAGAGTTCATAGAACCTGATCTGCTAATATTTGACCCTGACCTTATAGAATTATTTCTAGAAATCTCTTTTTGCATATTTTCTTCAGGAACTTCAATGATTTTAATCCCATTTGGAGTTGGAATATACTTCTTAACCATCTTAACCGCCGGTTTTGGTTCTGGTTTATGAGATAATTTCAAATCTCTCATTGTTTGATGGTTATAATTCTTACTTGATTCCTCGGTGATTTCATCAAGGTACGATTCATTCATACTATCATCGATATCATATGAAATACGATCACTATGAGCAGAACTAGCAAAGTTTTTGAATTGAGATGAGTTCATTGGTTTATTACTAATAGATGAGGACCGTTTCAACAACGAATTGTTTTTAGAAGTGTTTGAAGCTGCAGGAGTAGGTCTAGTAATGGATTGTAAAGAAGTTGATCTTGAAATACCACCATTTTGGGCCTTTAAATTCTGACCAATAGTTAATGCAGCAGCCAATGCACCAGAATTGGGTTGAGCATTCTGTGGAGCAGTATGATTAACACCAGTATAAGCAGTATTATGGACACTTCTTCTACGTCTAAACATAACAGGAACTGGTGAGGCGGGCTATCGAATCGAGGATGGGATCGGATTGACGATTTAAAAGGATAATGTTACTTCTTAAATGATTCTAATGAATTATTTTCGATGATTTCTCCTATAAGATTGAATGACCACTTCAATTGCTACTTAAATATCAATTTGGATATAAGAAAGTGATTTGAAATTTATGGATCTAGCAATGAAATTTCAGAGGGAGTGCGACATTTTCGTGGGCATCAGCCTACTACAAATGGGTTTCTCGTATACTCGTAAACTATATATGTAAATAAGGTGTTTGAATTTGGCGGGGAATGTTAAGAAGACGACGGTAATGTTAAGAAACCGACGGAAATATGGTAATAGAGCATGTTAATGTGACACAATTGGCGAAATCGGTGGGGGTTATTAGTATCTTAGTCTTGAAGCAATCTCTGGTGGGAGCTGAGCGCACATTAAGGTTACCGCCTGTTCCCGACCCAATAGGTTCTCAATCCTCTACCAACTCTTTGAAGGGTTATGACTTCTACCTCATCTAACCAAAAGATGCGCCGAATGCACCCGATCTAAATGTGGCCTTTATACTATCTAATCCGATAATAGCAGCCAAATATTGACCACATCTCTGACCATGTCTCACCACCTCCAATAATAACGGCTTGGTAACTATCAATATACCGGCCCATAAAAACCCTTGGACCAACGGCATGACAATTTGGTCTTTAATGATGGCATATGTCACGATGGAAGGTGTAATTGGTGGTAATGGAGTCGATATCTCCTGTTGTTCTTGTCTGGTAATCTCCATATTTAACAAATCTAGCTCTGGTTCCGTTAAAACTTCGGGATTTCCCGCCGGTTTTTTGGATGAATCAACGGAATATTGCCTCAAGTTCTTCATGAACGTTTGTTCGAACCTTAAATCTGGTAATGGAATCGTATTAATCTTTGACATCTTTGGTCTCAATTATCTAAAGAGTGAAAAATTTACGCTCGCACAAAATTTTCAACTTTCAACATGGACATTGATCAAGAAGATACCGGGCCAGCCATTACCATCAGGGATTCCGATAGAGATCATGTTGAATTTGTATTAAAAAACGTCGACTTATCTGTGGCTAACTCCATCAGAAGAACCATGTTAGCAGAAGTTCCAACTTTGGCAATAGATTTGGTTGAAATTGATATCAACACCTCAGTTCTTGCTGACGAATTTTTATCTCATAGATTAGGGTTAATACCTTTGATTAGTGACGGTATTGATAACTTGTCATATTCTCGTGATTGTACGTGTGATCAATACTGTAATAAATGTTCTGTCAGATTAGAGTTGGCTGCTAAATGTGATACCGACTCCACCATGAATATCTACGCTACAGACTTGGTTAAATTCCAAAATGGTTCTACTTTAGGAGATCCTGTTATTCGTGATGCTCATGGGAAAGGACCATTAATTTGTAAATTAAGAAAACATCAAGAATTAAGAATAACTTGTATAGCCAAAAAGGGAATTGCCAAAGAACATGCTAAATGGTCACCTTGTGCTGCTGTTGGGTTTGAATATGATCCATGGAATAAATTAAAGCATACTGATTATTGGTATGAAGACGATGCTGAATCAGAATGGCCTAAATCTGAAAATTGTGAATGGGAAGAGGCTCCAGATCCTGAAGCACCATTTGATTTTAAGGCTAAACCATCTTCTTATTATATTGATCTTGAAACTGTTGGAAATTTGACTCCAAATGAAGTGTTTGTGAAGAGTATTGAAACTTTACAATTAAAATTGGCCGGTATTTCTGTAGAATTAAATAAAGATAGTATAGAAGCTAGTAATGCCACTTCGGGTGGGTTGACTACTTATGGTAGATCTCCTGGTGGAGGAGATAGTCCTGTTGATTACTCGAGTGGTGGTTACGGTAATTCTAGTTGGAGTTAGTATATAATGTATAATATAAAATTTATGTATCTATAAAATAGGCTCTCATTTATTCCATTGTACAAGGTCATCAAATTTAACCAACTTACCGCCAAAGATATCCAAAGCACTTCCAAATGTAAGATCCACTTTATTATCACTTAATTTACTAACGGTGTCGAGATCGTTTATACTATTGGCACCTCCAGCGTAGACGATTTTACCTGCAAATCCTTCAGGACACCATTCTCCTAATTTTTTAACCAAATCTTCATCAATACCTTTACACAATCCTTCTACATCAGCTGCATGAATTAAGAATTCGTCACAGTATTCGGATACTTGTTTAAGAAATTCTTTATTAATTACACTAGATGTTAATGTCTGCCATTTATTGATGGCTACTACCCATTCTACTTTATCTTCTTTATGAACTCTTCTACAACTCAAGTCGACAATTAATCTTTTTTTGCCAACTAACTTTGAAATTCTCTTTAATTTATCCCAATCTAGTTGTTTCCCGTTGTTGGTTTCAGAGAATAACCAACTGGTAATGATTATATGAGATGCTTTATACTCGTCCAACCATTTTAATGCATTATCCTCCGTAATACCTCCTCCAACTTGTAAATTATATGGCCATGTTTGACATGCAAGTTTAGCAGCTTCATCATTTTCAGGATTTGAGCCTAATTTGATAACATGGCAGCCTTTAATATCATTTTCTTTATATAAATTGGCATAAAATGACGATGGTTTCGTGGAAATGAAATTTTCTTTGGTTTCTGATTTTTTATTTGAATCAACATCATCTGAGGTCAATGTACCTCCAACAATTTGCTTAACTTGTCCAGCATGGATATCAATACAACCTCTAAATTTTGTCATGATAACCCAATCTCGCGAAATTTTTCACTTTATAGATTCAAATATGGGGGACGATGAGTATATGAAAATGCTTGAAATTCAACGGAAAAACTTTGAACTGCAGTTCGGAAGTTTGGAAGAGTTGGGTTTTGAAGATAAATCCAAAAAACAAGAAGATTCAAGTGATAATGATGAAGATACTGGTAGTGACCAAAATGATGAGAGCGATGAGATGAGCTCTTCAGATCTGTTTGGTGGATTTAGTGGAAACTCCTCCGATAACGATTCTGACGAAGAAAGCGATGACGAAAGTGATGAAGAACGTCCTGAAGAACCAAAAGTTATAAAACTTACTGACAATTTCACCAAACCCATACTATCTAAAAAAGATGAAAAATTACTTCGATCAGGAAGAGCACCTACATTGGCAGAACTTGAAGAAAAACAAAGACGATTATTAAAAATATCCGAAAAGGAGGCCAAAAAAGGTAAAAAAGAAGACGAAGATAACCTTGAAAACGATATCCAATTACAAAGGTTGTTACAAGAATCCCATATATTAGCCAGTAACTTACAATATTCTGGGGCAGACTTGACTTTACAAACCCTTGATTATGAAGATCCAACAGGTAAAGCAAGAAGAAAAGCATTGACTTCAAGAATAAGAAACCTTTCCTCTACCAATTCATCGACTCAAGGTTTACCTAAAACGTTGGAAAAAATGCCCATGTCTATGAGAAAGGGTATGATAAAGAGCAGAGAAAAGAAGGTTGCAAGATACGAAGAGGAAGCTAAAAATGCCGGGATTATCTTATCTAAAGTCAAGAAAGGTGAACTTCGTGATCTTAATATGGGTAAAGGGTCTACATTTGCCAGTGACAGATTAGGTAGTGGTAAGAAAGACATACAGAGAGTTAGAGATAGAGGGCTTAAGATCCAATCTGTGGGTAGATCTACTGCCAATGGGTTGGTTATATCGTCTCTGGATATAGCCAGAATTAATGGGGCTGGTAAACGAGTTTCTAAAGGTGGTAAAGGTAAAAGAAGACGGTGATTTATAGCATAATAGACACATTAAAGTTTCTCTGCCAACATGGTACTAGCACTGGCGCCTCAGTCGCCCTGTTCTCGCCCCGTGCTTGCACCACCCGCGCACGACTTTGGCGATTCCTCTCCCACATAAACTTGCATCAAAGCGCGCCCTGAAACATAAACAAACATGAGTGAAATCTTACCCAAGAAAAGAGGCAATGGGGATAGAGTGTTATCCAACCGTCTTCAAGATCTATCAAATAGAGGACGAGTGATATCAGGAAGAATCGTGTCAAAGTCCAAAAGAGTAATGTCCAACCGTGGGGAGTTATTCTCTGAAGAACCCAATACATCTTTAGGTGAAGATGCCATCAATTTCGATCTAAACAAGAACACCATCATGTCAAATTTTGAAGAATGGATCAAATTATCCACCGATAACAAAATTACGTCTAAAAATTCCTGGCAATTTGCGTTGATTGACTATTTCCATGACTTGAATGTCATTAAAGATGGTGATGATATCAACTTTCAAAGAGCATCTGCTACTTTAGATGGGTGTGTTAAGATTTATCTGAGTAGAGTTGAAAGTGTTGCTACGGAAACCGGGAAATTATTGAGTGGATTAGCCCAAAAAAAGGGAGATCAAGAGTTGGATGATATGGACGATGATGTAGACGATGAAGATCCTGAAGATCCTGATAATTTGAATGAAAATGGTGAACCAAAACGTCAAAGAAAGATCAATAGAATGTTAGAATCTACTTTGGTAAAGTTTGATACCATTAGAATAAAGAAATTGGATCAAGAATTAGCCATAGATCCATTATTTAAGAAAGCTTTGGCTGAATTTGATGAAGGTGGGGCTAAAAGTTTATTATTGAATACTTTAAATATTGAAAAATCTGGGAGAGTTGTATTTGATGCTACTACTAATGGGAAAGTTGACCAAGAGGTCACTGAAGAAGAAGAAGTTGATGAAAATAAGCCAATTAATATTGATAAATTACAATCAATGTTATTTGGTGATAAAGGAATCGATGATCTAGAAATATGTCCATCTGTAGCTCGATTAAAAGGTGCATTAGATGATATAAGTAGTGCTAAAGCAATTCTTGAAGATGTAAATACTAAAGGATACGATAAAGAATTCTCTGCACCACCGATCGATTTAGGTAATTATGATGATAATGTGTTTGATGAAGTAGATTTTGCTCAAGATATGGCAGGGGATGATGATGATAATAATGTTGAAGGGAATTATCAAGAACCCAAGGAAGTAGAATACGAATTAGCACCTAAAGAACAAATCTTGGATCAAGATTTGATGTCTTATTTCGATGAAACCATGAAAGCAAATTGGAGAGGTCCAGAGCATTGGAAAGTGTCAGCATATAAGAAATCTAAAAGTATCGAAGTTACTGGACAAGCCGAATCGGATCAAAGTGTAAAAAAATCTAAACCTTCAAGAACGAAAAAGGAAGGTGTGCTTATAAATTTCTTTGAAGATGTTGATGAAGATGAAGCAGAAAGTGATTATGAAGATCGTCTTTTTGAAAAAGCTAAAGTAAGTAATATCACCAAAAAACATGAAGATTTTGAAACCTTGTTACCAGAAGATATTAAATATAATTCAAGTAGATTAGTTACATTATTTACAAAGCCTACCAAATCAATTATAAACTACACCAAAGTTCCTAAACAAGATCAAGGATCAAAGAGTTTTACCGATGAAAACTTTTTTGCTGAACAATATAATCAACAAGATAGAATGATCTCATTTCATCAAGAGCAATATGAAGAAATTAATCAAGATTATGAAGAGAATTTCGGTGATGTTTTTGGAGGAATTGATTTTAATGATGCTTTAGAAGATAATGAAGCTAAAGAAGATAAGAATAATCTTTTGATTGGAGGTCGGAAAGTTAGACCAGAGTATGTTAACTTTTCAAGAATTGCTAAAAGAGTTGATGTCAAGTTATTAAAAGATAATCTTTGGAAAGGAATTAAAAAGGAAGAGCCTGAACTTGAAAAAGTTGATGAAACTGGAGAAACTGAAGCCCCCAAAGAGAAGAAATTTGGAGAGTTGGTTGAAGATATTGGAAAGATGTATGGTAATGAAGAGAAGAAAGACTTATCTACTAGTTTCTGCTTTATATGTCTTTTGCATTTGGCCAATGAACACGGTTTGACGGTGACAGGTAATGAGGCGCATGATGATTTAATGATTACAGGGTTTTAGGTAGAATATACGGTTATGATAGTAGACAGAGCTCTGATATAGCTGGGTCTGATAGAGCTGAGTTCTGAGAGTCTGAGGCTCATAGCCAGTGATCAGCTCAAAAATGCTCAAAAAATGCTCAAAAAGGCCCAAAAAGGCTCAGGTGATGCGTGGTGCACGGGTGCGACGCCCGCCATCATGAAAAAGTGCGAAAGTCTTGGATATTCGGATAACCATGAATCATTTAAGAACCTTAAGTAGATTCAAATACGGGACCTTCATACCCCCCAGAATGGTCCAAGCAAGACTAATACATCCTCAAAGCTTTAAAATCGCTACAAGAGGTTTCGGCGTCTCGGCCGTCAGAAAAGTGTCCAACTCCACCATCGGATTACTCCAATCTCAAGAACAAATCGCCAACAACGACTTGAACAACGCCAACGCCCAAGCCGAATTCTATAAGCTGCTATTGGCTCATAACTATCCTCACATCGTTGTTCAAAGATATGAAACCCCGGGAATCAACTCGTCTCCAGAATGTACCCATTTGTATGTTGATGCTTTAAACAAGATCGGTAAAAAGGGTAAGGCTGAACAAGTATTAAAGGCTTTAAATGCTGGAGGTAATACTGCCGGAATGGGGAATGGATTTCCGAACGGATTTGGTAGTAAATATGAACCAGTTCATGTTATAGTTAGTGAAAGTATCTTTACCATTATCTCTAAATGGTTAAAATGGTTAATACCAGTAGGTCTTTTAACTTATGGAGCTACCAATGCATTTAATTATTTGGTAGAAAATGGAACCATTTTTAAGAACACTGAAGTGATAGATAAATCTGTTGATGTCACTCAATCTACCGTTAAATTCACCGATGTTTGTGGATGTGATGAAGCTAGAGCTGAATTAGAAGAAATTGTTGAATTTTTAAAAGATCCAAGTAAATTTACCGGATTAGGAGGAAAATTACCTAAAGGGGTTTTATTAACTGGTCCTCCAGGTACTGGTAAAACTTTATTAGCTAGAGCTACCGCAGGAGAAGCAGGAGTTCCATTTTTTTTCATGTCAGGATCTGAATTTGATGAATTATATGTTGGGGTTGGTGCTAAAAGAATAAGAGAATTATTTAATCAAGCAAGAGATAAATCTCCAGCAATTATTTTCATTGATGAATTAGATGCAATTGGAGGTAAAAGAAATCCAAAAGATCAAGCATATGCTAAACAAACTTTAAATCAATTATTAGTTGAATTAGACGGATTTTCACAAACTTCAGGAATTATTATTATTGGAGCCACCAATTTTCCTGAATCTTTAGATAAAGCTTTAACTAGACCTGGTAGATTTGATAAAGAAGTTAATGTAGATTTACCAGATGTTAGAGGTAGAATTGATATTTTAAAGCATCATATGAAAAATGTTGAAACTTCTGAAGATGTTGATCCTTCAATTATTGCTAGAGGAACTCCTGGATTGAGTGGTGCTGAATTGATGAATTTAGTTAATCAAGCAGCAGTTCATGCATCACAATTATCAGCACCATCAGTTGATATGAATCATTTTGAATGGGCAAAAGATAAGATTTTAATGGGAGCTGCTAAAAAGAAAATGGTTATAACTGAAGAAAGTAGAAAAAATACTGCATATCATGAAGCAGGACATGCAATTATGGCAATGTTTTCAAAAGGTGCTACCCCATTATATAAAGCAACAATTTTACCAAGAGGTAGAGCATTAGGAATTACATTTCAATTACCTGAAATGGATAAAGTTGATATGACTAAAACTGAATGTTTTGCTAGATTAGATGTTTGTATGGGAGGTAAAATAGCTGAAGAAATGATTAATGGACCAGAAAATGTTACTAGTGGATGTTCAAGTGATTTAAGTAATGCTACAAGTGTTGCTAGAGCAATGGTTTTATCATATGGTATGAGTGATAAAATTGGACCAATTAAATTAAGTGATGATTGGGAATCTTGGTCAATTAATTTAAGAGATCAAGCTGATAAAGAAGTTCGAACTTTTTTAATTGAAAGTGAAAGTAGAACTAGAAAATTACTTGAAGATAAAAAAGTTGAATTAAAGAGATTAGCTGAAGGATTATTAGAATATGAAACTTTAACAAGGGAAGAAATGGAAAAAATAGTTAAAGGGGAACCAATTAAGAAGAATAAGATAATTAGTAATCCTGTGATTAAGTCAAAGAATTATGATATTAAGGTGAAGCCGGCTGATCCTGAGCCGATAGCATAGGATGTAAATAGTAATAGAAGTAGATGAAAGTTGGGCGTGCCTGTTCTGGCGTCTCTCTGATGAGTTGGGCGTGCTGTCTCTGCCCTCTCTGCCCTCTCTGCCCTGCCGACTCACACTGTCAGCCTGATAGCCTGCCAGCCTGCCAGTCCCCGGCAGACCCCTGGCCAGTAGTCCCTAGCGCTCCGGGTTTCCGCTTTAATCGCCGAGCTGCGTCTGACGTAGCTGCGGCTGTGTAACTAACAGTAATTCCCCATAATTAGCCACCATCTCTTCATCAACCCTCCTCGTCTTCTCTCTTCGCCCGCCTCTAAAATCATCCCGCCCGCCTAATCCCTTCCGTTCCCCCACCACTCGTACGACCAGCCTCCTTCCGTCCCCTTAACTTTGTCGTGTTAAAGTGCCAAAATAACAGCCGCACAACCACCCCCACGTGTTTGACGCTTCCTTCTCTTACCTAATTATATCCCCAAATACTCTATGCTATCCCCATCAAAATAACCCTAAAAATTACCAAAAAATCATCACCATATTCTCCTCATCTCAATAAACCCAAATATCAAATAAAATCACCACCTCATCTAACAAATTTCACCCTTTTCTCACACTTTCTCTTCTCTGGCCGCACCCTCTGATTTCTCACTTCCAGTTCCCCTTATAGTAATAACTCACTCGGTAAAATTGATTTTTTTTAACATCCACTAGAACTTAAATCAAATGGAAAGTGAATGGAACACATTCAGTCCTAATCAAAAGGAATATTATGATGTCCAAGACGTGAATGGAAACAAAAATTTCCATGAAAATGAACAATTTCTCTTACATCAGCTAGAACTGAATATTTACGAACCCAATGGGAAGATGGATTTTAGCTTGGATAACTATAATTTCGACTTGATCGATGGTGTTAATCAGTACCATGATGATCCAGGACGTGGCCAGCCAGTTTCTGTAGGTGTTGGTGGTGATAATCACCAGAATGGACCAAATAATCACGTCAATCATAACCCCCAGCTTTCAAACCAATCCAATGGCCATGAAACTCATAATGATAGTCCTCAGGACCATCATAACTCCAGTGCTTTCCCTCCTTCTGCAATCATAGAAAACACTCCTAGAATCATACCTAAAAAAGAGGTGATGTCATCTCCAATGTTACCTAGTCAGAATGATAAATCCTTTAATAACCAACACTATTACCATAAATTACAACGTAATAAGTCGAAGGAGATCTTTGAACAACCTCAACAACAACAACATATCAGACCTGATGATGTGTTCACACCTTTGGTTAGTCCAAGCCAGACACCTTTAGAGTCAAAGAAATATGCTAACCCTATTCAAACTAGTTTTGAACCTTTAACATCTCCTGCTCTATTAGCACAAACTGCCACACCAAGTCAAGATAAAAGAAGAAGTTCTTCATCGGCGTTCACTTCTGTTGATGATGTTAAGCCATCTAATTTTAAAAGAAGAACTCCTCATGGTACACCAATTTTACAATCTCATAATAAACCACATAAATCTTCACCTGCTAATTTCGATGCTTTACCTGATAGTTCTTTGGATTCTAGTTCAAGTACTCCGATGTTACCACCAAATTCGGTTAAAAAAATAGAAAATACTTCACCACAAATGATGGGTTTTACTATGGGGAAGTTGGCAAAACAACAACAAGTAAATGGTAGTCCGATGTTAAGATCAAGAAAATCTTCTTTTAATTCTTCAAAATCTAGTGATAATTCACCAAATTTACCTGCTAATAAATCAAAGGAAAAGCCCACAACCAAGAAAGCTTCACATAAATTAGCTGAACAAGGAAGAAGAAATAGAATGAATTTGGCTGTACAAGCTTTAGGCGCCATGATACCACAAAGATATCATGATGAAGTATCTATACCATCAAAGGCTACTACAGTTGAATTGGCTGCAAAATATATTCAAGACTTGCTTAAAGAAATTGAAGAGTTGAGGGATAGATAGATGTAAATATTGTATTATAACGAATAAATGATTCAATAGCACTTATGGCTCTGTTTCTGTTTGTGCTGCTCTATTTCTGCCGCTCTATTTCTGCTCTATTTCTGCTTGTCAGTCTCTGTCTGTTGCTTAAACCAAGTGTATGGCTAGTGAAAAGTAAAAAAAAAATAAACTGTGGACGAGACAGGAATCGAACCAGTGACCTTTTGCTTGCAAGGCAAACGCGCTACCAACTACGCCACACGCCCAGTTATAGTATATATTTTGTCGATATTCTTAATATCGGTATTGGTTTGATTAAGGTTTAAACGAAATAAGGAACCCTTTATTCATTGGTTTCAACCCTAACAACATAAGCTATCATTCTTATATAATATTCCTTAACGGTATTTAATGTTGCGTAACCATTTCACCACTCCGGAAAAATCCAAGCCACACCCGGGACCTTATCGGTTCTTATCAGCGCCGTATGGAAGTACGTACATAAGCCAAAATTCCCCTGATCTCTACTAATGAAGTTACTTTCTTTAACTACTGCTTTGAGCTTAGTCTCTTGCATTGATGCATTGCTCATCCCAAATTTTCAATCCCCTTTCCAATTGTGGGAAAATAGCTTATTATCTCCACTTCAAGACCATTTGAAAAATTCCGATAACGGTATCAAAGACCATTCAAGTTTCTTTAAAGGATTCCCTGCAAAACTGTTTGAAACAGAACAATTTGATGATTATGTCAAGATTGAAAAACATCCAAATAAACAAATTAGAGTCAAAACCCCGGAAGGTTTAGGCATTGATGAAAATCAGTACACTGGCTACTTTGATATTGAAGATCAAGATAAGCATTTATTTTATTGGTTTTTTGAAAGTAGAAACGACCCTTCTACCGATCCAATTATCTTATGGTTGAATGGTGGGCCAGGTTGTTCATCAATGATGGGATTATTTTTTGAATTAGGACCAGTTTCAATTTCAAAAGAATTGAAGCCTGTGACAAATCCGTTCAGTTGGAATAGTAATGCTTCCGTTATTTTCTTAGATTCTCCTGTTAATACTGGGTTTTCCTATTCTTCAGGTGAAGTCAATACTACCTTAGTTACTACACAAGATGTTGTTTCATTCTTGGAAATATTCTTCACTAAATTCTCTCAATATACAAAAGTTCCATTCCATATAGCTGGTGAATCTTATGGTGGACACTATGTTCCTAGATTAGCAAAAGATATTATTGATTCAAAAGACTTAAACTTTGAATTAAGTTCCATCTTAATTGGGAATGGTTTGACTGATATGTTGATTCAATACGAACATTATCAGCCAATGGCTTGTGGTAAAGGTGGATATCCAGCTGATGTTGATGAAACCAATTGCACCATAATGGCAGAAAATATCCCAAAATGTATTTCTATGATCAAAGAATGTTACAAAACGGAAGCACCTGAAGAGTGTTATCCAGCAACAGAGTTTTGTAATGCTCAAGAATTAACGCCATATGGTCTTACAGGATATAATATGTATGATGTTACTATGAAATGTGATGAAAATACTTCTTTGTGTTATGAAGAAATTGAATTCATACAAGAATACTTGAACAAACCTGAAGTTATGAAGGCTATTGGTGCTGAAATTAGAGATTATTTAAGTTGTAACCATCAAATTAATGAACATTTTAGAATGATGGGAGATTGGATGCAATCTTATTTCAGAGATGCTATAAAAGAAGTCTTAGAAGAAGGTTTACCTGTTTTAATCTATGCTGGGGATAAGGATTTTATTTGTAATTGGTTAGGTGCTAGAGCATGGACTGATAGATTAGAATGGTCAGGTTCTGAAGGATTCACCTCTCAGGAAATCAAGCCATGGTACAATGGTAAAAGTCATGCTGGTGAAGTTAAAAATTACAAAAATTTTACCTTTTTAAGAGTTTTCGACGCTGGTCATATGGTTCCACATGATCAACCAGATAATTCATTAGATATGCTCAATAGATGGATTGGTGGAGATTTCAGTTTTGCTTAGTTTATATAGATTTATGAACATTAAAATAGTGTGTCTATCATCAAATTCTCTATGTCGTAAAAATATGCATTAAATATTTACCGGTAGAATTAATCTTCTGGCCACCAATTTGGTTTAACTACTTTCAACCCTATATTACTTGAGTTTTCTAACTCAGGAATTTCAAGTTTGAAAAATTTATTATTAATTTCATTCAAGCCAATCAACATAAACCCTAAATTATGATCTATAGATAAAATTTTACCTAATGACAGTTTACGCTTTTTGACTGCCTTAGTATTACCGAAAGGTGACGATGCAGTGGGAGTTTGAGGCTCGGGTGTTTCTAATTCAAATAATCTTGTGACAGTAATTTTATCGATATTGGTTAATTTAGAAAGACAGTCATTGATTTCGTCGTCTTCAATTAATTCAACATCATCTGTGTCGTATTTTTCCAAGTTTTCTTCTGTAATACGGAAAAACTGTACAGGAGCTATTCTTTTACGAATAACACCAGAGTTATAAGTTCTGATAGTCAATTCTTGACCTACATAGCAGCCTTTGTCTAAAGAAAGGCCATTTATATAATCAAGATTCATATCAAATGGTAAGAGCTGAGTATTTGGAGGTACATCATTGGATTCAAATAATCCGTTAATAAACCTTCTAGTAGCTATGACATCTTCATTTACATTAGAAACTTCAAATTGAGACTTAAAAGAGTCGCTGAATGAAGTCTCATCCAATGGACTAGATGTTATAAACTTAATACCGAAATTTGGGATCCTATTATCAATAGAAAATCCTATCAAATTAGAGCCAAAGCTTTTTTTTAGTATTGGTTCTTCATCAAGAAATTCTTGCGAGCTGGCGAGTGCATCTCTTGGTGTATAAGTGTTAAAATATTTCATTTGAATATGCTCTAAAAATTCATCAAACTCAATAGAATCATTATAATAATAGTACGAATAATATTTTACAGGTTCAAACTCGATTTGTGTACGCAATTTGTGTAGTTTTAGAAGCATCTGAAGTTTGGTTTTAATCTTATTATCTACTTCCACTAAATATGAGGAATTGTTTAAATAATCTGGGGAACCCATCGGGAAGTTAAATGGGTTTGGATACAAGAAACAATCTGTTACCACTCTTCCTTTGGCATTTAAGAACATGGAATTGATTCCGTCTCTTCTAATAAGTATTTCGTTATCAGGATCATAAATATCTTCATGCATTATCCCCCAGTTTTTCTCGAGGTCGATGATCTTATTTAAATTTGCATGTCTTAACTCCACGTCACTGATGGTATACTGGTTTTTTTTAACGATATTTGGTAAGAATCTTGTTGTTACAAGTCCATTAAGAAACTTAGATGCTTCTATTCCTTTAATTTCGAATAGACTCTTGGATAGTAGACTCAATCCACTCTTAGGTATCATCGCTGATTAATGAAAAAAAATTATTGGTGCGAAGACATTTAAATGGCTGCAAAAAATTGAGACATTATATATTAAACGCTATAAATAAATTAGTGTTCAAGTTCGGTGATTTGTAGTTGTCTACCGATCTTGTGTTTGGGGTTTTGTTTAGGATTTTGTTTTTCGTTACTTTTAGTTTTATCGAGCGAAGGTAAGCTATCAGAACTCTTATTCATACGATCTCTAATCTTCTCATTCAAATCTAATTTTTCTTTAATGTCAAGATTTTTCATTTGAAGATTAGTAAATGAATGGTTTCTTGAAGATATTGATGATAAAGAAGGAGAATTCAAATAACTTTGACTTTTATTTAGTTCGATGTTTCTTGAATCTAATTCACCAAAATCAAAGTAACCATATCCTCCTAAATAATCAAATTCTGTACTTGAATTAGTACTACTTGAATGTTGTAATCCTTCTGCAACCTCATCTTCTGTTGTTGGTTCACTGTCATCTCCATTATGAACGGGATGGTGTTCACCAGTTGCATATATTGGGAAAGAAATATTCAGATCAACTGCTAATGCAATTGGGTGTCTTGTAGAAGGACTTTCAACATTAACATGTTTCAACTCATGTTCAATTCTAATTTTTTGCAATTCAGATTTTCTATAATCATTATCTTGGTTTAAATTAATTAAGAAATCTGATTTTGAAATTAACATTAACTTGATTTCATTTACAATTTTGATTAGAGTGTTTAAAAACCGCTCGTTTTGTCTGAATTTCGAACAAATTGTTAATAACACTTTATCTTTATGAATTATATAACCAATTCCAAATCCTTGATCAGATGCTGGTGGGATACCAAATAAATATAATGCAGGATTACCACAATTTGAAATTAATAATTCTGGGGTTAATATTTTATTTAAAACTGGATTTGAAAGAATTGGAATATAATTTCCATATAAATCATCGAAATTAATAGGTTTAACAGTAGATGATCTATTTAAATAATTCAAATATTCTGAAGCTTTTGGTCTTTTAATTATATGTAATAAAGAAGTTAAATGCCTTTCAAATCCTTTACCTTTCATTGCATCTAAATATTGATGAGTATGAGTTTTACAACATTTTTCAAAATTCTCCCATTTAGTTGATCTGGAAGAATTAGTTATGAAAAGTTTAACCAATTTAGCAATATCATCATTTTGAATTGCAATTAATTCTGTTCTCAGATCTCTAAACTTTCTAGTGGTAATAGGCTCTAAAGTATTAGCAAGTTTACCATATAAAGAGTAATTTGTGATTTGAAGACAAATCTGTAACACTGAATCAATTGAGAGATCAAATTTAGATAATAAATCGGTATTGAATTTCAACTTGATTGTAGTATAATCATGTTGATTAATTAAATCAGCCAATCTTGTTTCCGAAAGATGAATTAAATTTTGTAATTCAGGAGTCTGATTAATAACTAAACGTTTATAACTTGGTTTGGGGTTCTTGTTCAGAACAAATTTAATATCACCAAACAAACTATATTCAATAGCATTAATGTTTTTGGCTAATTTTAAAATTGAATCTGTATAAATATCACTAATGAATCTTAATATTGCAGTTGAATCCATTGAAGTACTTTCCCAAACAATCCCAGCAACCGAATTTTTTGTGATAATTAACTGAAGTTTATCATACCATCTAGATGTACAAGAACCAATTTGGATGTTATTTGGTGATAATTTAGAAGTACCATGACTAATACAGGTGGTTTTCTCCTGGTCAGTAGTCGGAGAGTTTTGGTCTAATACTACAATAAATAAAGCGTCATCAATAATTTCCATACTTAATTTATTGGATTTATCCAATTCTAATCTGGCTAACTTCCAATAATTGAAATTTTGAGTAGTCAAGCTACCAATTGCATTATTAATTGATTCAATTTCATCAAAAGTTGATGATTCATCAATAATCCGTTGGACTATCAAAGACAAATCATAATCATTAAAGTAGATCTCATTCTCTGGTGATAATACGGGTAAGTAATAATACTGGTTGTTCGAAATAAATACAATATGGTTGGACTTTGAGTGTTCTTTTTGGCGTTTGATACTGATGTGTTGGTTCTTCGAGTCAAATAAATCAGGTATTCTGGTGGTTCCAAATAAGTTCTTATAGCAATTCATAGTCAATGGATTCCCATTCTTCGGTGTCAAATCGGGTTTTAAAGTTTCATTTCGAAGACTTATGATGAATTTCAACGAACTGTTAATTAAACTTGCAGACCTTTGTGATTGGTTGGGTGGGTTCATAAACTTGGAGTAAGGGTCTTCTTGGAGGACCAAGTAAGGGTTTCTGGGAAGAATATCCCCTCTTAAATCCCCATAAATTCCCGGATTTGTTTCATCATTGATCGAATTTAAGTAACATGTATGATAAGGGCTTTCACTGGCAGCAACAAGATGGTCTTGGATGTTTTTAACAAGGGGATTGTTGATGAATTCGGTAGACTCATTGATTAATTCCGCATATTCTTCTGGGGCCACTAAAGGCTTCAATGCACTAAGAAGCTGACTAACAGTGGAAGTCAAGCTTGGAACTGGAAGTTTGGGGATGGTTTCTTCGAATTCAAATGTCGACATGTCCTTAGAGTTAGTGTGTTGGGTTCAGGATTTTTCACTATCACTCAATTTATATTGCCAGACTGCACACAACCCAGTCGCAGTTTTTGCGGGGGAAGTAGCCTGGACTCGAGGCCAACAATTTATCGTATAGATAAGGCTATTATGGGGATAATAGGGAAGAGGGGGTAAACGGTTAAGTGCTGATTATTGGTATATAGATTTATATAGATATGTGTTTAGTTTAATTAAAATCAAAGAGTCTTCGGCGTTAAGAGAAGCGATTCACCCGCACATGTAGGTGTAGATCTGTAAAATTCAATGACTATCACCATGGGCCTGACTGCCCGGGACAGACCAAAAGTCTGGTATTAATTTTGTGCTGGGAAATTGTGAATTTGGCGCCTAGGAAACTTAAATCCTTATTAGGAAAGAGTGTGTATAGTCTTATACATTGAATTCTAGCAAATTATATAGCAAATTATATAACAAAAATACTCTGTATATACGATGTACCATCATTCGCCTAATTAACCAATTTCAATCCAAAGTCCACCCGTCTTCGCCAAGCCTTTGAAGACTATCTTTAATATAGGGCATTACTTGACGTCTGAAATCTTCAAAATATTGTGCAGTGCCTGCAAGTGCCCTCTTTAAATCTTCATCATTTCCGTGGTTAATTCCATTCAAACTTCTTTCAACCCTATTCATAACCAAATTAAACCTTGTACTCATATGTAACAGCGCAATCTGTAAGATACGATGGATTTGTTCATCGGTGTTTTCAAGTTTTTCTTCAAGAGTTTCTTCAATTATGGAAAGTCTTTCTTCTACTAAATCTTTAGAATCCATTAACTCTCTATTTTCAATAATAAGATCTCTGACTTCGCCTCTTAAACCGTCATCCATTGCACCTATATGTACGAGTAATATTTCACGTTTTGTGTCTACATCCATGTGGTCGCCGAATTCAAGATGATAGAAGTTTAAATGAGATTCAACGGCTTCATCATCCATTGCATAAATTTCATCAAAACTATGGAGGGCTTTAGGAGGAAATTGTCCATCATTGTTGGGGACGAGATTCAATTTATCGTCAGCCAATTTGTTCTTATTAGAATCTACTAACGAAAATTGCATCCATTCAATGAAATGATGAATATTTACTCCCATATGAAACAATAATTCTCTCCAAGGATATTCAATGTTTCTTACATCATTGCGCCCAAAATACACTAACAATTCAAATACCGTTTCTTTAGGTAATCCAACAAGTTTATTCACGGTATTAAATCTTGTAAATTCTATTGGAAGGCTGTCCCCGTTTCCATTCAACACCTCACGTAAAGGTACATCTCTGTTGGTGATACCATAATTATAGATTAATGGTACTATGTCGTCAAAATTTGCTGACCCACTTAAGATTAATTTTCTGAATACCTTCTTGGGGTCAGAGGACCTGGGCATCCTGGCTAGGCTGCAATAATGTTTGGATAAAGATATCTTTGTAACTTGAGGTGGCTGCAAAAAAATGTGTCAGATTATATTGTCGTCGTGTATATACCGATATTTGTCTTGATGTTGCAGTTAAACTTTCTTGATTGGCATTCAAGGAGGTAATTGAGTCTTGCAATCTAGAAATCGGCTTTTGTTGTACATCCTTAGGTTATTCATTGTATTTATGGAAAATTAAAGATTTTATTGTAATTATGTTGGGTGACCATAGTTAGCTGCAAATTTCTAATACTGTATCATATTTCCATACCCAAATTCCCTGCTAATTCCCTCTAAAGCAGATATATGCCTCCCCAAATCTCTTTTATTCTCTTCTTCACACCCAAACATCTATAATCTATCATTAGACCAGTCTAACAACTCCCAGGCCAACCAGTGCCAGTTGCGAAACTCTCAATCGGTTTGAATTCCGACCTCGATAATCCGGGCTCGCTCATAAAATCACAAGATTTCCACTTCTTTAACTAACGATAATTGCCATAAAATGGATCCTTCTGCTAGAATTATAACTCATATGAATGACAGCCATGGATTGGCCTTAAATGATTACTTGGTTGTCTATGGAAAAGTCGAAAGATCCAAATTGTTCGAAAGCTCCACCAAAATTACCAAAGTTTCAGACAAATCTATAGAAATCTCCTACAGTACTCAAGACTCCCAAAACCAAAAACAAACCTTCTTATGGAACGAATTGCCAGAAGATGAAAATGTCGATGTCAAACTGTTGGCCAATGTTAAGGATAAATTAATTTCCATGGCTAAATATGCTGCTGAAAAACAAGGTTATGTTCACTATAGAATTACAGATTACCCTCCACTTGATAAGGAAACTATTTTAATGATTGCCATCTTTATCATTTTATTGGTCGGGACTGTTGACTTGGAATTGTTGAAGACTTTATTCAAAAATGATCCAATCACCTCATTACTTACACCATACTTTCCTGATTTCGTTTGGACTATTTTAAATGTTGCTGGGGAAAACATTGGTTTGATTTTTGCTGCTACTTATTCAATTCATTTGGTAGAGGTTGTTGCACTTACGCTCCCAAACATCAAGAAATATAGAGTTCCTGCTCCACAATCTTTAGCGTGGGTTGGTCTTCATTTCTTTGAAGGGTTTATTACTATAAAAAAGTTCAAGAGATTTATTCAGTAGATGTGTTTATAGCGCCTTGTATACCGTTTGTAATTGAATAGAGGTTTGAGAAAGCGCTGACACCTAGAGTTTATGAACAAAAATGAGTTGAGCCTCTACTATAATCACCTCCAGCTGCTTGTGTACATTATGGGGCCCTTTTCCCTCATATCAAGGCAACTTGTCCGAGTGGTTAAGGAGAAAGATTAGAAATCTTTTGGGCTTTGCCCGCGCAGGTTCGAATCCTGCAGTTGTCGCCATTTTTTTTTTCGCTGCGTTTCAACCACCCCAGCGCGTCTCCACCGAGCCGTCCCCCGACCGCGCAGTGCTACAGCCTTAAACCTAAACGATCGTAAAAATTGCGATGCTCACTATGAAGTCTTCTGTAGCTCTTATTACCGGTGGATCCTCCAACCTAGGCATTAGTTTATCCAAAAGATTGATCGATAACTTGAAAGAAGATGAACACTTGACATTGGTTTTGACTTCCAGAACCTTCCCAAAAGCCATTGAGACTATCGACCAAATAAATAAGTATGGTAAAGATAAAGGTAAATCTTTACAATTACAATACGACTATATCCTTGTTGATTTCAGTAACATGGTATCGGTTTTAACTGCTTACTATGATCTCAATAAAATGTACAAAAAGATCGACTATGTGTTTTTTATCTCCGTCCAAACCGTTTATGCTGGAATTGATTGGGTCTATGCCTTTAAAGATGTCTTAAAAGATCCTGTCAATGCAGTTACTGAAGCCCATATGAAAATTCAAAGAGTAGGAGTAAAGTCTGAAGATAATATGGGAATGCTTTTCCAAGGAAACGTCTTTGGACCTTACTATTTGCTTCATAAAATCAAACATCTTGTAAAAAATGGGAAAGTTATTTGGGTTTCTTCAAGTTCTTCAGATCCAAAATACTTCTCCTTTGAAGATATACAATTATTGAAGACTCCATATCCATATGAAGGGTCTAAAAGATTGGTTGATTTACTTCATTTAGCTACTTATAAGAAATTATTAAAGAATGATAATATTAAACAATATGTAGTGAATCCAGGTGTGTTTACTAGTTTTGCATTTTTCCAATACTTGAATTTTTTCACTTATTGGCTGATGCTTGGATTATTCTATTTAGCAAGATTTCTTGGATCCACAACTCATAATATTTCAGGGTATATTGCTGCAAACTCTTTAATAAGTTGTGCATTTAATGACGATGAGAGACAAGATGTTAAAGTTGTTTCTAGTACTGATAAGAGTGGTAGGGAATATATCGATTATGTTGAAATGGATTCAACTGGTTCTGAAGACGTGATTGCTTATCTTGATAAATTGGTTGATGAATGGGACGAAACTTTTAAAGATCAAATAGTTGAAACTCGTAAGTTATAATGTATATTTCTAGTTCTTATAAGCGATACTCTAAACAATTACAACCGCATCCACTAGGACATTCTTCTTCTTGGTTATCATTCCACCATTCTAATGCACAATGTGAATGTAATACATGTTCACAGTTGGTGCATAGTGTGAGCCGTTTACTGACTAAAAGATTACATAACACACAGTATTTCAATTCATTTGAAGGATTAGAAACCCATGGATTATTTTGACTTGTATTTATAGTTGAAAGTTGATGAACATTTTGACCATGAGATTGGAATTCATTTTGGTTCAAAGATTCCCGATTCCTAAATCCAAATTTGCATTCATGCTCTTTAAATATAGTCTTGTTAGACTTATATTCAACATTTGGGTAATTGAATTTCAAAATCTTGATTCTATTAGCAGGTAATCCCCAATAATAAAGCATTTCAGCGTATTGTTCCCTGTAAGATTTCAATTTCTTTTCATCTTGAGAGCTTAATAACGGTTCAGTATACATATCATCAAATAAGTCCAATGTGTTAATATTTTCAAATTTTATTGAAACTTGAGGCGGTGGTCTAACATAACCCCTCTTAATGGGTTTTTTATAAGATTGAATACCTTTTGGTTTGTTTTCAAGTAGCCTTGAACTTGATCTTCTTATTTTTTTATCATCACCCGGGAATAAAGGTTTACGTAAAGAATTGATCTTATCAGGTGATGCAGAATCATTAAAACTTTCAGTAATTGAATTAATTGATCTAGCATAAACCCTTGAGCCTTCACGTTTCATAATTGTGCTATTTGAATTTCTGTGAGGCCTTAAATTATATAAATCCTTATTATTGAAGAAGTCGTTGTCTTCTGTAGTAAATGAATAATTTCTTTCAGATTCATTTACTTCATTAAATTTCTTCATTTGAATTAATGATGGTGGTTGAGGTTTTGATTTATATGGTGTATGAATAGGGATATTAAAAATATCCGATGAATCATTAACGTTGTTAGTATTTTCAAATAAAATACAAGATAACATTACCAACATTTGAAGGTTCCCAATTTTTTCAAAATAATTCATGATTTCTTTAACAAGCCATGAATATCCAAATGGATGG
Organism: Yamadazyma epiphylla; assembly: GCA_030571925.1. Lineage (NCBI taxonomy): Eukaryota > Fungi > Ascomycota > Pichiomycetes > Serinales > Debaryomycetaceae > Yamadazyma > Yamadazyma epiphylla. The sequence goes on from JAJLZA010000023.1 coordinate 116,396, forward strand.
GTCCCCCAGTAAAATCTATAATTCTTATTAGAGAATAGTTCTTTTGTCATCTCGCTAACCTTTAATAAATGGTTCATAGCTTCAACATTTTTTGCAACCGTTTGGTTTGGAACATTATTACCACCTTTAACTCCAAGAGCATTATTCGAGAAGTAAACTGGATTAATATCATTAATCAGAATATCCTTTAATAATACCATTTCTAAAAGTTTCCAAACATTACTTATATCTGTTAATCCATATTTAAGAGCCACTTGACTATTATATCTAGCTAAATTTTCCGGTGTATCACCTAGAACTCTATATTCGTTGGCTAGTTCTTGTTTATCGGGAATTAAATGACGGAAATCAAATATACCAACAATGGCTTTATTTTTAGATTTTTTCCGTTTTTTAAATTCATTGTTCAGCTCAAGTCCTGGATTCGATGACTTGTAATTAGATCCCGTGCCTCCATTGCTATTTTTGAATCGGTTTTCTCCCCTACTAATATAATGATTACCTAGACCCACTGAGGTTTTAAATAATCCAGGGACTCTGAACCGAGTGGTAATGTCATCTTCTTCAATATCATCCCAATCATTGGTAAAACTATCACTTGAATCGCTACTTGTTCCATCGTTATCATCATCTTTTTCATTATCCTCTTCGTCTTCATTATTTCCATCTTCATCTTCTGCTTCATCTTCTTCCAGAACCTCACTGGCACTACTATCAAGATCTAAATCATCTTGTCGGCCATTTAATGTGAACCCGGCATCTGTAAATTTGAATATACTAAATTTTTGAAGAGCTTTATTATCTTCTTCTTCGTTGTCCTTAGGAATAAAAAAGCAAACCAATTGACCATTAGGAGACCAAACAGCACCACAACCTTTAGGAACAGGCGTCGAATCATAGAAAGTATTATCAACTGTAATATCAGCCTTTTCAGGTTGAGATTCTTTACCTAGAGAACCTGTACTGGTAGTCATCTCATCATCATTTAAAGCAGGCATGAAATCAGAAAATTGATCATCATAATCTTCATTTGACGATTCGTAAGATTCTGGTTCACCTTCAAATTCGACATCTGCATCTGGTTGTTGATTAATAAGATCATCCGCCCAACCTTCGGTACCAATTTCTTGAATAAATTCATTTGAATCACGTTGTTCCATCACCAAAGAATCATCCAAATCGATTTTATCACCCATCAAGTACCGAAGTAAAGGCTCTAAACAAAACCGATTGTGTTTATTTGTGAAAAATTGGGATATTCTCCCTAAATTTTTAAGCATTTCTTCCTTTATTTCTGGGGTTAACTCATGAGTTTCTTCAATATTAAAATGAATAAAATTAGATTTTTGAAATTTTTTGCTCTGATTCGAATTCATTTCAATATCTTCAAGGTATGGGTAATCTCTTGGGAATATAATTTCAAGACGTATGAATATAAGTTTTTGATCATTATCTTCATTTTGGTCATTAGTTTCATCATCTGGTTTGTCATTAAGTTCATTATTAACATTAGAGTTGGTATTAGCATTGGTGGTAGAATTATTATTGGTGGTGTTGGTAGTGGTGTTGGTGTTAGTATTGGTATTGATATTTGTGTTGGTATTCGTATTGGCATTGTTTGTGGTACTGGTAGCAATATTATTCCCATTTGCATCATCATTGATTTCATTATTATCTTCATCATCTTTGGTTGAAGGTACAGGCCCTCTTAAACTAAGTAAAAGTTTCCCCGTTGAAACGGAAATCTTTTCAAACCTGACTTTTGGGAATGTATGAGCAACTATACTAACTTCTTCACCTAAATTATTTGGACTGTCATTTGATAGCTTATCAGTTTCACTAGTACGACCCATCCTAACACCTGAAATCCAATCAAGATGATTTAATTGAGTTGGTAACATTGGTAAATTCTTGTGTTTTTTAGCAATCTGAAACATTGCCATTGATGATAGTAAATCTCCTTTTGTCTTACTTAAAATATTATTAAGTTGAATTGGAGGCTCTATACAATACGTGAGGTAATTATATTTTTTACTATCTTCTTCTTCTTCTATAATTTTCGTTCTACCACCAGTTGGTAATTCTTTAAGAGTTGAATGGAACTGAGGTTTATAATTTACATGTTCATAAAAATTTTCATCATAAGGCCAAAGTTTTAAATCATAATCCAGAGATGACCACGTAACCAATTGATAATCATTCCATTTATAATTAGTTGAAAAATTCTCATAGTTTGCATACCTTGTTCTCCATAAAAAATCTTTAATAGGCCCATTATGACCTTTAAAAGAGTAAACTGGATTAAACTCAATTCTTTGGGTTTCTCCCGTGGTTTTATAGGTTTGAATATCTTGGTCAATGTTAACTATATGGATTGAATCATCACCACCTCTTAAAGGCATTACACCACATGATTTTTCTCTACCAAAAGGTAAGTTTCTAGCTCTTGAAACGGGGAATCCGGTGGTAATTACTACGGATGGTGTTATACCACTTGTTTCATAATTATCAGAAAACTCATAAGTACGGGATTCCAAATTATAATTAGTTAAATCCCAATATTTAATGGTTTGATCATTTGAACAAGTAATTAAAGATTTTAGCCCTTGACTGAAATCTAAACCATTGATTTTCCCATCATGGGCATCATCTATCTTTAAATATGGCAAAGCACCTTTCCTTGTATCCCAAATATAAAGAGAATGATCATGACTACTAGCAATTTGGTAAGGATTTTCATGATTCCATTTAACTTGAGTAGCACCAGCTCTCCATTCAGCCCATTGTTGTACGGGTTTCCTTGGAGTTCTCATATCCCAACTACAAACAAACGTATCGATAGAGCATGTAGCCAAAACTTCTGGGTCAGAAGGATGGAAATTGATATCAGTTATAGCTCTTGTATGTTGATGTAGAACATTGATAATTGAATTATCTGAAGGTCGAGATAAGTCCCATAATAAAGCCTTTTGATTGGATGTCGAGATACACCACGAAGGCTTGACAGAATAGTGTGGAGACCATTGAACATCGGCCACTTCCCATGAAGTTATATGATGTAACCATCTAGGAGTAGTGAATGGATCGTCTAAATCGATGATAAAAAGACCTCTTCTACCGGCTAAAACCGCATCTCTTCCATTAGGAGATAGAGACATGGCCCCAATGGCCCCATCTACTCTTAACAGAAGAGACTTCCCAAAAGTAATTGAGTCATAGGGATCCTTTAACGGCTGCTTCTCCATCAATCTTTTTCACTTTATCTCGCGCGAACTGAGACCCATAAGCAGAAAAAAAATATTTTAAGACATAATTTTTCACCAAAAAACCTGGGGGCCAATCAAACATGAGTAAAGATAAAGAGCCAACTAACGATATGGAAGTTGATACCAACAACATTGAAGATGTTGATGAAGTTGATGATGAATTCAATGATAATGATCTTGATAACAATCTTAATGATGATATACTACACGAACAACCTAAAGCTACAGAAAAAGAGAATCCTTCAGTTAATATCCAACTACCCGACTTGCCTGAGTTGGCAAGAAAGGATAAGACGTTAAAAGAAGTTTTGGACTTAATGGACTCGGAATATGCTCCTATTATTCCTGATGCTGTCACCGAATACTACTTGGCCAAGAACGGGTTTGAGAGCTCAGATATCAAGATCAAGAGATTATTGGCCTTGGCCACACAAAAGTTCATACTGGATGTTGCACAAGATGCTTATGAGTATTCAAGAATACGTAGTTCTTCTGCAGTTTATAATTCATCCAATCCTCAAGTTAGAGCCAAGCAGTTATTACAAGGTCAACAGTATGCTAACCAACAACAGATAACTGGAGGAGGTGCAGCAGGTGCTGATGGAGATTTACCTCAACAGCCAAGTTCGAGTAATGCAGGTAATCAACAGGGGAAGATAGTGTTAACGATGCAAGATTTAAGCAGTGCATTGGGTGAGTATGGTTTGAATGCTTCGAGACCTGATTTCTATAGATGAATAAACGTTATGATTGGTAGACGCCTATTGCGAGTGTGTGTTACGTGTATATGTTACAATTATGTGTTACCACCTACGAGGATGATATTGCTTATACTACTCTCTAAGAAATGGTAGCCAAAAAAAAAAATGGCGACAACTGCAGGATTCGAACCTGCGCGGGCAAAGCCCAAAAGATTTCTAATCTTTCTCCTTAACCACTCGGACAAGTTGCCTCAATGTAGAATTTTTTGACTGACAATGGACTATATTATACCTGTATACGAAGTATTAATTAAAATTAAATTATTTTGGCATCGTAAAAACTAGTTTTGTATATATCACAGTGATACTGATGCTGTCAATATCATATCGCAATAATAAATGAACGTACGCTTCTCAATATTTTTTAATGATTTTATAACCGATAAATCGCCGAGTATCAATCTTGCGAGAATTAGCATACCGCTTAAAACTATATATATATATTATTTAATTTAACTCGATTTACCCCACCTTTTTCATTACCCCAATAATCAACACATACATAACCTACCGTTTCTCTAATCTAAAATCTCCCGCATCTAAGATCCCCCTCGAAGGTTAAAGCCTTCTTTCCTATATTCGGTGATTTTATTATTTTACCGGTCGTTTTTTGCAGCCGTTTTAATAACTTGCCTAAGATTTTTTTTTAAAAACAAGGTTCCCTAGTTTGATATAATCCATATTTCCATTTACCATCTACACAACCTCCAAATTCTTCTAAAACCCGAAAAATTGCACACATTTTTCTCTTGGGTACTGAATTTAGTGCCGGGGGTTCGTTCCGATCTTTATCGCATTTTGACATATGAAAAATTATCATGACTGATAATCCTACACTTCAAGACCCCACACATCGAACAAGTCTATCTTCACTAGAGTCGATCGATTCCAACGAAGGAGCAAACCCTCAACAAATCCCCCACGAAGATAACGAATCTCCAGAACCTGTAGATCCAATATCTACGTCAATATCAAATAAATCTAATAGAGTACCAATCTCAAAGAGACGAGGCTTATTTGCACAAATAGCTTTATTACCTGAATATGAAGATGCCAGAGATTATTCCAAATCAATTAAATATATAATTGTGTTTATAATAGCGTTTGCCGCTATCTGTGGACCTATGGGTACCTCGATAATGTTACCCGCTATAGAAGATGTGGTGGTAGATTTAGATACCCAGACGTCGGTTGTAAATGTTTCTGTAGGTATTTATTTATTGTCTATTGGAATATTCCCACTTTGGTGGTCTGCATTTAGTGAAAAACACGGCAGAAGAACAATTTATATAGTATCATTTTCATTATTTGTAGCATTTAGCATAGGGTCGGCATTATCACCAAATATTGCAGCATTAATTGTTTTCAGGGTGTTATGTGGTGGATGTTCTGCATCAGTTCAAGCGGTTGGAGCTGGTACTATTGGTGATTTATATGTTCAAAGTGAAAGAGGTAGAGCCATGGGATGGTACTATCTTGGACCTTTAATGGGACCATTTTTAGCTCCAATTTTAGGTGGGGCTGTGGCTCAAGCTTGGGGTTGGAGAGCTACTCAATGGGTTATGGTTATTGCATCTGGTATTGCATTAATGTTAATTATCTTTTTATTACCTGAAACATTAAGAACTCAAGATAACATTTCTAATATAAGACAAATGTTGGCAGAAATGAATGATGAAAAACTGTCTCAAAATACAGATAATGAGGATAAAAGTGAAGAGGATCAAAGAAGACAATCTATAGAGATGGTTAGGTCTATTTTAAGTAATCATGGTAATGAATTAGAAGATAGTGAATTTGGTCCAGGAGTAGGTGATTCATTAGCTCCTTCTTTATCCAGATTAACAACCAATAGGTCAAATTATTCTAAACGTATAGCTTTAGAAAACTTACAAAATCAATTATATAAATCAGTTTCTGAACAACAAAGAGAAAATCAAACACGATTTCAAATTATAAAACATCATTCTTACGAATATTGCATTAGACCTTTACATTCATTACGTTTATTAACTTATCCACCAGTGGCTTTAGTAATTGCTTATTCTGGTATATCATTTGCCGTTATTTATTTCTTTAATATGACCATTTCATATGAATATTCTCGTCCTCCTTATAGTTTTTCATCTATAATTGTGGGGTTATGTTATATACCTAATTCTGTAACATATGTGATGGCATCCATTTTAGGAGGCCGTTGGAACGATCATTTATTAAAAAAATATGCTCAAGCTCATAATGGTGAATTAAGACCTGAATCGAGAATATCCTGGAATTTGGTGGTTGCTATATTATTAGTACCTCCAGCATGTTTAATATTTGGCTGGACTATTGATAAAGGCTTACATTGGGTAATTCCATTAGTTGGAACAGCAATATTTGGATTTGCTTCAATGTTGACAATTGGGGCAACTGTTACTTATTTGGTTGATACATTACCTGGTAAAGGTGCTACTGGGGTTGCACTTAATAATTTAATTAGACAAATTCTTGCAGCCATTGGTACTTTTATAGTTGAACCATTAATCCGAGCATTAGGTACAGGAATATTATTCAGCATTTTAACCGGGATTTTATTAGTTTCATCATTAACATTAGTTTATTTAAAACTTAAAGGGGATAAGTTAAGAACAAAATACGATCTAGCGGAGTATTACGATAAATTATAGTTTCATATTTATTTAATAATGGACATTCAAAATATTTTTTCTCTTTGAAACCAATTTGAAACCGATTTGAAACAAATTTGGCTGCGAAAAAGGGCGATCTGAAAATGTGGTAATTTTTAGAAATCCCACTTGAAAAAAATATTTAAATACCCTTAAAACCACTAAAAACTCTCCAATTCACTCATGATGTCTTATGAATATTTAAACGGGATGATGCACGATGCATATGTTGCTCAACAACAACATTTTATTTATCAAAAACAGCTAGGTTCACCACTAAATGCGAAATTTATTCAAAGAAAGAGGCCTAATCCAGTTACAGAACCAACAAGACCAACTAAAATTGAAAACAAAGCTAAAAAATCTGAAAAAACCATTCAATTTAACATATCCAGTTGGTTTAAAGTTATAAAAGTCGTCGGTCAAGGTGCTTATGGAGTTGTATGTTTGGCTTATAATAAGAAAGATAATAGAAGAGTTGCAATTAAAAAGATTAATGCTTTTGAAAATAAGTTGATGTGTTTAAGAACTTTAAGGGAAATCAAAATTATGAGTAACTTGGGAAACCATGAAAATATTATTAATTTACAATGGATCCAAGTACCCAATAGTTTAAGTGAATTTAATGAAGTGTACTTGGTAGAAGACTATATGCCGTACGACTTAACTAAAATCATTTATGAAAGATCACTTTCTGATGAACATGTGCAATGGTTTACTTACCAAATTTTAAGAGGGTTAAAATATATTCATCTGGCAAATGTAATTCATAGAGACTTAAAACCTTCCAATATTTTGGTCGATAGAAATTGTAACCTTAAAATATGCGATTTGGGTTTAAGTAGATTAAATGTTGGTAACGAAGATAACTCACCAATCTCTAGTTTAACAGAATACGTAGCTACAAGATGGTATAGAGCGCCTGAAATCATGCTTTCAACTTCTAAATATTCAACTTCCGTTGATTTATGGGCAGTTGGCTGCATAATGGCTGAAATGTATACAGGAGAACCACTTTTTCCTGGGACTTGTTATGTCAATCAATTGAATCTAATTTTTAATTTATTAGGGAATCCAATTAATGATTTAAAAGATTTCAATTCAATTACAAGTCCTAGAGCGAAAGAGTTCATTAGGAAATTACCTCATTGCGTTAAACAAGATTTAGATTACTACTTTCAAAATCATCCTGGTAGATGTAAATATGGAAGAGTTGGGATCAACCCAATAGGTCTTCATTTGCTTAAAAGATTATTGGTGTTTAATCCCAATGATAGAATAAATATTGTTGAAGCTTTAAGACATCCTTATATTTCAATTTATCATGATACTTATGAAGAGCCAACCACTGATGCACTTTCAGCCGCAGATTTTTCTTTTGATGTTGATAAGGATAAATTGAATATTGAAGAGTTAAAAAGAGAGTTATTTGATTGTATAATACTGTTTTGTCCCACTGTAGCCGATAATAAAGACAGCGTTAGGTTAAGATAGAGATAACAGAGATAACTGCAGCGGGTGCTACGGGACTGGTAATGGTAGAAACTTTGAGGTTGGTGCGGGGCACGGCGGATAAAATTTGAACGTATTGACTTACGAAAAACCATCTTGATTGGTTAACAGATGGGCCGTAGTGTACATACCTCCTTTTGTTTTGACACATTTCAAACATTTGTCAAACATTTGGTTAATATTAATATAGTTTTGATCTAAATAAATTTTAATTTTTTGAGTGTATGTTCCATGAGTCCATACGTTGACCTATATCTATATTCTTTGTACTATACAAATATGAACCTATATCATATATAACACGAAATCAAAAGCCGTACCAATTATTTTTGCTAGACGGAATATCTACGTTCATCTCACGGCGTGAACACCTTCATCGCATCGACGGGCCCGTCAACGGAACATTACCCCATTAGGAAATCACCGTTCTTATAAACACCTTAGTAACCTCTATATAAATTCCATGAAGTTCCCTCCAATTTTTCCAAAGAATAATGAATAAAGACAACGAACAACTAGAATCTCCAGTAGATTCAGCGCCGGTTGCAATTACTGACGAAAAAGAAAAAAAAAAGTTTGTTGAGAGTGATGCTGGTGATGGGACTCTTAGAGAGGAACAATATTTATCCGGAGTAAAGTTAATTACTTGCTTACTTTCTCTATTTGCAATCTTATTCTTATTCGCTTTGGATCAAACTATTATAGCTACTGCATTAACTGTTATCGCTAATAAATTCGATGCTTTTGGTCAAATTGGTTGGCTTGCTTCTGGGTTTTTCTTACCAGTTGCAGTACTTACAGCTACTTGGGGGAAACTTGCAACTATATTTGGAAGAAAAGATACAATGCTTGTAGCAATTATTCTTTTTGAAGCTGGTTCATTGATGTGTGCTTTAGCCCCAAATATGAATGTTTTAATTGGAGGTAGAGTTTTAGCAGGTGTTGGAGGTGGTGGTATTCAAAATTTGTGTTTCGTTATCATTAGTGAAGCCGTAAGAATCAATATTAGACCAATGATTTTTGCATGTTTTGCATTAGTTTTTGCAGTGGCATCAGTTATTGGACCATTGGTGGGTGGTGCTTTTAGTGATCATATTAGTTGGAGATGGTGTTTTTATATTAATTTACCAATTGGTGGTGCAGCCTTTATTATATTCTTCTTTGCTTTTAATCCACCAAGACCTAGATTTGACTTGAAACAAAAATTAAAAATGATTGATTATATTGGAACATTTTTATTAGCTTCAGGTCTTACTTTAGTTCTTTTAGGATTAACATTTGCATCATCTGGGCAATATCCATGGAAGTCAGCTGCAGTTATTTGCTGTATTGTACTTGGTGGTATTACTATTGGGGTGTTTGGGATTTATAATTTTAAATTCTCTAAATATCCAATCATTAGTAAAAGTATTGTTAAATCACCTCAAGTAATCGCTTGTTCAGTTGCATTATGGGGAATGTTCGGTTACTATGTTATCTTGGTATTTTATGTATCACTTTATTTCCAAAACATCAAAGGCAAGTCAGCAACACGCTCTGGTATAAGTTTATTACCATTTATCATTCCAGTGGTTATATCTTCATTTCTGGGAGGATTGTTAATTAATAGACTAAGATATATTAAAGCTTTTATTGTTGTTGCTTCTGCTCTTGGATGTATTGGTACTGGAATTGTAACTTTACTTGAAGTTGATTCAACTACTCCCCAAACAATTGGTTATTTAATTATAGCTGGTGCTGCTGTTGGTATTGCTCTTCAAGGATTATCAATTAGTGCACAAATTTCAGCACCAAAGATTCCTGGTGGAATGATTGAAGCCACAACATTAGCTGTTTTCGGAAGAGCCTTTGGTGGTGCATTTTCTCCAATTCTTGCTGATGTTGCTTATAATTCAACTTTAAAGAAATCTATCAAAAATGGACTTAAATTAGCTGATAAAAGTATTTCAGATGAAATGCTGAAATACAATCTTGATGAATTATTGAATTCTACTGCTTTATTAGAATCACTTAGTGCAAAAACAAATTATTTCATTAAATTGCAAATGATGAAGGGTATGAAGAATACATTTTATATTTCTGTAGGTTTTGCTGGACTTGCATTCATAGCTTCGATTTTTACTACCAATAAGTTATTACCAAGAAGAAATGAAATTAAAGAACGTGATCTTCAGAAGTTGAAAGATGAAGAAAGTAAAGTTGCCGCTAATTCCAACGACGAAGCTAAGGATGAATCAAATGGTGAAACAGTTCAAGAAAAAGATGTTGACACTAAAGCATAAATAGAAAAAAATTAAAAATATGTTAATGCATGTAGATATATTAGATACAAACATTTAATAAATAATATAATAGATTTAATTATTAAAAATGAGTTTGATTTCCTACATAAACAGTTTCCAATTATAGGATAATACCTTTAAGTATAGATAAGTATCAAATTATTTCTCGATTGTAAATTTTGAAGCAAAGCACACAGTAAACAGAAATAAAGTCAGAGAAATCAAGACCTAACACCATTATGTACATATCCTATATACTCATACACATTATTACATAAAACCATTACTACATCAATTGACCAGCAAATTTAAAGCTTTAAATTCAATCTTTCCTCAGAATCAGACATATCTTCATCAAAAACAGGATTTAACCCATTAAATGAAGGTCTATGATTCTTAAACAAAATAAATTGAATTTGCTTTCTTAAACTATTTATTAGCATTCTTTGTAAATTCAAATCATCTTTCATCATAAAATTATCACTAACCAAATTATTGATTATTGGCTCTCTTTCATTAGTCTGTTTATTAACAAAAGGTAATAATTTTTCATCTAGTTGATACTTTAATCTTTCTACTTCAAAGTTTAAATAAACCAATTTATCTTGATCAATATCTTTAAAATCTTTAAATTTATTGATTTCTTCAATTGGTTCACTATAACCTAAATTAGTTATTCTACCTTGAATTACCAGATTAAGAATCTTATTGATTTGTTTTTGTAAGAATGTATTTTCTTCTGTTAATTTAGTTACCTTATCATTTAAAGTTGAATAAAACGGTAAAAAATTTGCTAATTGACAATGGTTACTCACGTGATTTTCCAATGATGGTTCACTATTACCTACAAATGTACATCCTATTTCTTTTGCCGGGCAAATAAATTTCTTTAATCTAACACAATTCTCTTCATGATTGGCCAAATCTTTTTGTAAAATCATATCATTTTGGCAAATTTGACAAGTTTGGTAATTATATTGACATTGTTCATTAAGATGTAGAGATTCAGTAACCTTAGTAACCATACTTTTACAATATTTACATTCATATTTCTTATGACAACATTCTTCATTCTGTTGTTGATATCGTCTTTCCGTCAACACCTGGCATTCCTTATCCCCATCTCTCTTCTTACCACATATTACCCCAGTAAATTCACAATCAGACATCACGTGATGCTCCAATTCCCATCGACAGCCTGTCCATTCACAGCCCCGTTCGGTATTCAAACAGTACACTTTCAACTCATCGACCAAGTTATTGATCAATATAGGCGTGGGAAACAAATCGTTGGTATTGGAAGAGTCTAATGGGGTCCTATCTAAAGGACATATACCTACGGTATCAGACTCAGACTCTTGGGACATCTTAAAGCACTCAAAGATGCAATCTTGGCAGAAGGTATGGCCACAGAGGGTTGTTAGGGGTTTGATAAAAGGCTGTTGGCAAATAGGACATTGGAGGTGGTCAGTTTGGGTGAGATATCTGGCATTTCTTAAGTCTGGTTTATGGGCTTGGAGGGGGGAGATATTGAAACATACGCCCGGTGTTGGGATGGGAGTTTCATCATATGAATCGTCTATTTCTTCTTCGGCTTCGATGAGCTCTTGAGTCGAGAATTGATCTAGTTTAGCTCCTATTTCATCTAGTTCTTCGATTATATCGGCCATCCTGGGGTCTGGATAATTCGCACCTGAAATAAGTGGGTGTAGTTTGGTAGTCGGTAACGCCACGACGAGGGAAAATTGAAATTGTTTTCGTATAGCCGAGAATTTCGAGACCCTTTCGAACACTCCAGTTATACCCCATGTATTTTAATGTGGTTAAGATATACTGGGAGTGAAGGAACTAATATACTGATATCTTATATATATGCTCTGTTTATCGTAAAAGTTTTTTCTGTCAGGAGTACTCATTACCCCATACGGAAATGTGGACAGCGCTTATCTTTTTATCTTTTGCATCCATCGCTAAAAAAATTTTAAAACACTTGTTTCAATTATCCTAATGCGTAAAATGATAAATAACACTCTGGCGTTTTGATAATGAACCCTGTGAAAACAGTTTACACCCCATTGTTATCTATCACGTGTCCTATTGATTATGAGCTATTTAAGTCTTTGGTGTTACCTTGGGTTTTTTTTTAAAATTAACACTTAATGGTTTTCATTCTTCCCTTGGTTCAATTAATTTCTCTTTTGAGTTCAGCAACGGCGGTATCTCTTGATACTAGTAATCGTCAATCTGTTTGTCAAGCAGCTAAAGCTATAGCTGATGGTGAATTCAACTACTATGAAGGTATAAGACCTGGTGGTACCGTTGGGATGTTCTGTTATCCTTACTATTGGTGGCATGCAGGTGAAGCCTTCCATGGTTTACTTGACTACTATACTTATTGCGATAGTGGTAACGATACCCTTAAAGGCTTAATTAAAGATGCTATTTATCATCAAGCTGGTGAAAATTTTGATTATATGCCTTCTAATCAAACTACTACTAATGCTAATGATGATCAAGGTATCTGGGCTATGACTGTTATGCAAGCAGCTGAAAGAAACTTTGAAGACCCAGATGGTAAATCATGGATTGATTTAGCTAAAAATATTTATAAAACCATCGATGCTAGATGGGATACTGCCAACTGTAATGGTGGTTTAAGATGGCAAATTTATAACTGGAAAAATGGTTATAATTATAAAAACGTCATTTCAAATGGTCTTTACTTCCAATTAGCTGCAAGATTAGGAAGATATCTTAGTGATACTAGTTATTTTGCTACTTGTGAAAAAGTTTGGGACTGGTTAGTTGAAGTTGGATTTGTTGTCCAAAATGGTGATTCATTCACTGTTTATGATGGTGCTAACATTCCTTGTAATGCTCCAACTCTTCATGAATGGTCCTATAACTATGGTGTCTTATTATCAGGATGCTCTTACATTTATAGTGTTACTCGTGATGATAAATGGAAGCAAAGAGCTTTAGGATTGATCAAAACTTCAGTTAACAAATTCCAAAAGAATGGAATTATGTCTGAAACTACTTGTCAACTGAAGTGTAACTACGATCAAAGAACCTTCAAATCTATCTTTGCTAGAAGTTTAGGAGTCTCTACTCTTTTAATTCCAGAAGCAAAACCATTAGTTAGCAGCTTCTTAGATAGATCTGCTAAAGCTGCTGCTCAATCTTGTTCTGGTGGTTTAGATGATGTTACCTGTGGTGTAGACTGGACAGTAAACGGCTGGGACGGTATCTGGGGTCTTCCAGAGCAAATGAGTGCTTTAGAGACCGTCTTAAATACTAGAATTGGTGACTTCTCTTACTTAAAATCGTTATAGTGTTTCTTATTTTAAAAATTTATATACCTAATTAATTCTCATTCGTTCTCTACTTTCTATTCCTATTTTATCATACCCTTTTAAATGGTTATAACCATTCTCAAAACCAATTAAATTACAGTCTATATTTAAAGAAGAGACTAGTATTATCTGAACTTAACCAAAGGCTTCCCGGTAGAAGCACCAGCATGAATCTTTACCAATTAAAATAAAAATTTCTTAACTATCATTTCATCCCCTAAAATCATGAATGACAGGAACGTTCAAAGCATGGCATTGAGTATTTGACACGTCGATACCATCGAAAACCGCACTTATAGGGCTCACAAGAGTTCCTAGTAGAGAAAAATCATAAACAACTTCACCAAATTTAGTCAATTAAAGTAAATTCTTCTAGTTTGAACTTTTATTTAAGGATCATTATTTATTATTAATAATCCTTGGGAATTAAATGTTAAGTAATGGGGAGCTAACTGCCATTAAATAGGTGGTTTATAATATTTTATTAATCGCGGAATTAATGCATGAACCGGGGAAAAATTACTAATGGCATAGACAATTTTGTAATGGCTGCAAAATTAATAAAATAAGCCTCAACTTAGTACGGCGGAACAAGAAAAATGTATAGTGTTACAGAGATAGGAGTTAGCTTGATTTTAAACTTTTTGGGGGAACAGATTAGTGTTCTATTATTCTGTATCTATTAACTGATCTAGTATCTATGAGTTGAGCTAACATCTATATAAAGTCGACACGCAACTTTAAATATTTCTTAGAAATAATAAACCCATCTACTATTATTTCCATTGAACTAACGGCTTATGTATCATACATTTCTTTATTAAACGGTATTCATGGTCATCAACTACAGTCCTAAAGGAAAAAAAGGGTATTCGGCTATTAAAACAAAGAGTATGCAATCAACATCATAAAATTACTAATCAATTGGGTATATTGTCATCAAAACAATAACTCATTATAATCCGATTCTCTTCCGGTTTATTAATATGTGGGGCATATTTAATAAACTTGCTAAATTTGTCATCAACCTTTATGTCGCAAAAAATAATGTCCTGCACGACATGGTTAGAGCGGCTATTCTTTAACGGTTTTGGCTGCAAAATTATTAATCTTATTTCTAGTGGATATATTGAAATAATATAAATTAACTGCAGATCCAAGTTTTTTTTTTTCATCGATCAATAAAATAAAACCGAAGATTTAAAAGATGACTACTTATTTTATAACTGGAGTAAACAGAGGTATTGGCCTTTCTTTAGTCAAGTTATTACTAGAATATGAAGATAATGTAGTCATTGGAACTGTTAGAAACGAAGAGGCTGGTAAAGAATTATTGGCTAAAGGATACGAGAATTTAAAACTACTTTATATCGATATGTCGGATAAATATTCAAAATTTGAAACGGAATTCAAGAAAGTTGCTGCTTATGCACCTTATGGAGTAGACGTTTTTATTCATAATGCTGCATTTGGTGGTCCTAAATTTTTAAGACATTCCACTGAATATGATGTAGATGCATACGAGGAAGTTTTAAATGTTAACGTCGGAGGGCTTGCCAAAACTTATAAAGCCCTTTACCCCTACCTTTACAAAAGAAGAGGAACTAAAATTCTACTTACAACTACTGTCATTGCATCTACTGCTGACTTTAAGATTGGAGGTAACGCATATGGTGCATCAAAAGCAGCTGTTAATCATTTAGGCATGCAAATATCAGAAGAGAATAGAGACTCCAAAGAGCCATTGATTAAGAGTTCAATCACATTGATGATTCATCCAGGTTATGTTGATACAGATTTTTCTATTGAAATGAAAAAAGCATTTGGAAAAAGTGTGTTCATTAGTCCTGATGATAGTGCAAGAATGATTCTTAGAATTTGCGCAAATCCACCTCGGTCAGGTAGTTTCATTGATGAGGTTGGTAACCCTATATACTTTTAACTTTTTGTTTTCAATATACATGTTTTTTCTTGTCTAATATTATTACTCTTAGTAAATCTTTACTAAATGTACTCGAAGTTCGGACTTTATTAATTTTTTAATAATTTTTCTGTTTTGAGCCCCGAGGTTCGGTCCATTACTGAAAAATTACTAACAAGGTTTATCTCTCATGTGCAACCATAATGTCGCAATTAACAACTCGCCTGAGGTTTGGACAAATATTACTTGGAATGTTCAGATATAAACTTTTAATGAAAGCGTAATAAAACCTTGAATTCAGCAAAAATTTTATTATACTAGCAAATGTTTAAGCCCAAATGTCTATCACAAAGCATTTATTAAAATATAACTATTAAACTTAAAATTTGGTCATTTAAGAAATTAAGTATTTGTGATTTAATTCAGATAGTATACTCAATACTCTATGAGAATACTCATGCCATTATTCCATAGGTTTTAGTAGATTTTATATAGTAACAGACCTCGCAAATCATCTCGGAATGTACAAAAAAGTTCTCCTATATAGACATCCAAAATAAAATTTTTATGATTTATGTTGCTTTTAATCACCTTTTTAACAACAGTTTTGTGTAAATCTTTCGATAATGGACTTGGATATACTCCACAGATGGGTTGGAATTCCTGGAACAAGTATGGTTGTAATATAAACGAAACAATTATAATTCAAACTGCCGAGAAAATGAAAGAGATGGGACTTTTAGATTTAGGTTACGAATATATTGTTATGGACGATTGTTACCTGTTAAGATTTAGAGATGATACCACTAAAGAAATCGTTGAAGATCCAATCAAATTTCCTAATGGAATCAAATATATGTCTGATAGAATCCATGAATTAGGATTTAAATTTGGAATGTATTCATCAGCTGGTACACACACTTGTGCAGGATATCCTGGCTCTTTGGGTTACGAAGAAATTGATGCACAAACATTTGCTGATTGGGGAGTGGATTATTTGAAATATGATAATTGTCATAATGAAGGAAATAGTGGGAACGCTAAGATTAGTTCTGAACGGTATTATAGAATGTCAAAGGCACTTAATGACACCGGAAGGCCTATTTTTTATAGCTTGTGTCAATGGGGCCAGGATAACGTATGGGAATGGGGAACATCATTAGCTAATTCTTGGAGAATAACTGGTGATATCTACGACAATTTCGATAGATATGATGATAGATGCCCCTGTCAAACTTATGATTGTACGGGTATTCAAGGTTACCAATGTTCCATACTTAATATATTAGAGAAAGCTATCCCTGTTGGCCAAAAGGCTGGACCTTTTGAAGGGTGGAATGATCTTGATAGTTTAGAGGTTGATAATGGGGGTATGTCCATTGATGAATACAAATCCCATTTTACCCTTTGGTCTATTTTGAAAAGTCCACTAGTATTGGGAAATGATGTTACAAACATGTCTGAAGAAGGTTTCCAAATAATAGCTAATAAAGATATAATCAAGATTAATCAGGACTTGTCAAAACCTGCAGTAAGGCTATTTAAAAAACAAACCAAAGGTGGTCCTTTTCTTAAACACTTTGAGCCAAAGCGGTACATTTATTGTTACTTTGTTTAATAGCGGTGAACAAAAATCCAACTTCAAAATACACTTCGAAGATATTTTCTTAGATGATTTAAAATATTCCCATTATACATATAAAGCAAGAGAACTATGGTCAAATGAAACGTTTCAAGCTTCAGAAACAATATCTACTAGTATTGGGAAACACCTGGTAAAAGTCTGGTTATTTGATAATCCAATAGCCAATTAAATTTGATGGTAGAATATCTGTATCGGTCACTGTATAAATTAACCGAAATATATAGTAATATAAGTTACCATTTACCTTTGAAAAGAGAATACATCAGTGATAGCAAATGCTTTGATGATATTTAAAATCGATTATTCGACCTAAATTAAAATTTTAAGAGGGATACGAGTGTCGTCCGATTTTAACCTGCTTAACATTATAGTTTCCTTTCCAAAAATATTCCAGCAATTTCTTGGAGCTCTGGATTTCAATTCAAGGCATTTTTTTGGCGCAATATTACTTAAATTATTGAATGTAATCATAATAATTTTTTAGATGGTGGGTGTTATGGTGGGTGTTATGGTGGGTGTTATGGTGGGTGTTATGGTGGGTGTTATGGTGGGTGTTATGGTGGGTGTTATGGTGGGTGTTATGGTGGGTGTTATGGTGGGTGTTATGGTGGGTGTTATGGTGGGTGTTATGGTGGGTGTTATGGTGGGTGTTATGGTGGGTGTTATGGTGGGTGTTATGGTGGGTGTTATGGTGGGTGTTATGGTG
>JAJLZA010000024.1:0-129228 GCA_030571925.1 Yamadazyma epiphylla
TGTAAGACTGGTTCATTCACCACTACTGTTTGTGAAGGTGATGTTTGTCACCCAGAAGTTATTACTACCGAATCAGTTCCAGGCGTAGACACTACTACTATTCCATGGACCGGTACTTTCACTTCTACTTATACTACCACTGGATCAGATAGTGAAGTAACTGTTGTTATTGAAACTCCAACTGGTGATGCTACTACTACTATTCCATGGACTGGAACTTTCACTTCAACATATACAACCACAGGCCCAGATGGTGATAGAACGGTTGTGATTGAAACTCCAACCGGTGATGCCACTACTACCATCCCATGGACCGGTACTTTTATTTCTACTTATACTACCACTGGATCAGACGGTGACAGAACCGTTGTTATTGAAACTCCAACTGGTGATGCTACTGTTACTACTCCATGGACTGGTACTTTTACTTCTACTTATACTACTACTGGATCAGACGGTGACAGAACGGTTGTGGTCGAAACTCCTACTAATGATGCTACTACTACTATTCCATGGACTGGAACTTTCACTTCAACATATACAACCACAGGCCCAGATGGTGATAGAACGGTTGTGATTGAAACTCCAACCGGTGATGCCACTACTACTATCCCATGGACCGGTACATTTACTTCTACTTACACTACCACTGGTAAAGATGGTGAAAGAACTGTTGTTATTGAAACTCCAACCGATGATGATACTACTACTATTCCATGGACCGGGACTGATATTTCGACTTACACTACCACTGGACCAGATGGGGAAAGAACAGTTGTTATTGAAACCCCAACTGTTCCACCAACGATTACTACTCCATGGACTGGATCCGAAGTAACTATTCATACTACAACTGGCCCAGACGGTGATAGAACCGTTATTATTGAAACTCCAACTGATGTTCCGGTTATTTTCACACCATGGTCTGAGAGTTTTACATCTACTTACACTACTACTGGACCAGATGGTGACAGAACAATTGTTATTGAAACCCCATTTGATACAATTACTACACCATGGACTGGTACCTTTACCTCTACTTACACTACCAAGAATGATAATGGTGGGACTGTTGTTGTTCAAACTCCAGCACCAACCATTACTATTCCATGGACTAATAGTTACACTTCAACTTACACTACACAAGGTGATAATGGTGAACCAACTGTTGTAGTTGCAACTCCAGTTCCAATTAAGACAGTTACTCTTCCATGTAATGAAAAGACCACCAGAACTTACACTGAAACTTGTGGTGTTTGTGAAAATGGAGATATAGTTATTGTTATTGAAACCCCAGCTCCAGTTCCAGTTGTAACTGCTACTGTTGCATGTTCAGGAAAAGTTCCAGAAACTTATGTTAAAACTGCTGAAAACGGAGATTTAACAGTTGTTGTTGAAACTCCAACTAGAACTGAAGTTGTTGTTGTTACTACTACAATTAACCCACCAGCTAAAGGAGGCAAACAACCAGAAGCTATCACCACTGTATTTACTACTACTGTCGGAGGTGAAGGAGGTTCTGGATCAGCCGATGCTGGAAACGGATCAGGAAACGCTGATAATGGATCTAGTGGATCTGATAACGGATCCAACGGTGCTGATAACGGTTCTCCAGCTGCAGGTTCTGACAACGGTTCCGCAGGTGCAGGTTCTCCAGCCGGAGCTTCTGATAACGGCTCAGGTAACGCTGGTTCAGACTCAGGTTCTGGTTCTAATGTTGGATCTGGTTCCTCTGGATCTGGCTCAGAACCGGCTCAAGGTCCTGATGTCGCCGAATACGCTGGTGATGCTGCCATCAAGAAAGCCCAATTAATCGCTGCTGCTATCCCAATCTTTGCTTGGGCTCTTTAGATAATTTTAGATATCTGTTGATGCTACTCACTCTAGATGATGCTACTCACTCTAGATGATGCTACTCACTCTAGATGATGCTACTCACTCCAGACACTACTTTCAATATTCTTCACTTTCGTGCGTTAGCTTTTATACTTAGATGTTTAATACAAGTCTTTTTTATTACTACTTGCTCTCTTGAGTCGGAAGAATTGGAACTGAAATTCTAAAATTGGAAGTGCAATTCTAAAATGTGAACTCTCAAAAATAGAATTATAATGCATTGAATTGGAGAAACTATAAAAGAAGAAGGGATTGTAATGGACAAGTTGATGGAATACGTGATGCACTCATAGCGCATTCCCAGTGCGGTATTAACTCTGCCTTAAGTCGCGGTGCGAAAAAAATGATTCCGCCCAGGATCGAACTGGGGACGTTATGCGTGTTAAGCATATGCCATAACCAACTAGACCACGGAACCACTTGTTAGAGAATATTGCTTCAAAATCTCTGATGGGTTGTAGGGCCACATTGGTAGTGTTATTATTTCAATGGTCAGTTTATGGAATCACCCCAAACTTGGCCAATTCACTTATACATACTCCCTTAGTGTGAATTGACTCACAAATCTTCCAAAATATTCCCAAAGCTCGAATCGTCTCGGGATGATTCTCCTACCAAATGGTGGTGAAAAATCGCGAACTGACACCATGTTTAATATTGTCACCAGAGCACAAGGTGTGTCTAACCAAGTGATATCATGCTCCATTGTGGTCGCTGTGCTTATTGCTGTAAGCTCCTTGGTCCAATTATACCTCAACGACGTTTGGTCCCTCAATTCAACCTCCATAAACAACGTTAGGGCCCAAGCCCTGTTGAAAGGTTCATTCCAATACGGTGCTAAATTGGGCAAACAAAAGGAAAACTCCATGATAAAATTCGATTTAGATGCTGATTTGACTCCTTTGTTCAATTGGAACACAAAACAAGTGTTTGCATATTTAACAGCGGAGTATCCTGGTAAAAGTGAAGGTTCTTCAAATAAGGTAACCTACTGGGATAAGATTATTACCAGTAAAGAAGATGCAAAGATTCATTTAAGAGATCAAAGAGCAAAGTATTCTGTGTGGGATGTTGAAGATCTGTTTAGAGAAAGAGAGGCGGTTTTGAAGTTAGAGTGGAATTTGCAACCACATGTTGGTCCATTGGTGTATGGAGAGACTGAAGCTGGGGAGAAGTTTAATTTTGCACAGGTGAAGAAGAAGCCACAAAGGGCTCAATAGGTGAAGAAGCCACAGGTCCAGAAGACGATAGAGTCAGTGGAACTGGCGATTTGTGTAGTTTTCTGGGATAAAATAGCCTGGAAGGTATAGAAATATAACTGTATCTATGAACTCGAGTCTGTCTAACGTTGTATCTATTTCTGTACGTATACTCTCCAACTCTTCATGTCTAACCCTCCATGTCTAACTCCCCATCACCATCGATAATCCCATCAAGTATAATATAATCGTGTATAATCTTATATATGCTATAAAGTACTAATACTATATGCTACGAGCTGTGCTCATCTATTTACAAACATCCTCTCCAAAACCTTGTTCGTTCTATCTTTCCGTAATTTGGAACTCTCTTTATCCGATTGCGGTGGAATAACTGCATTAATAGCACTACGGAACTTCCAGGCCTTGGTTTGAATAGTGCTATATACTAATAAATATTCGATTGTTTTGGGGTAATTACTCATCAATTCAAATTGAATATTCCTATCGTTCTGTGTATATGAACTGATATAGTTTCTTAGCTCTTTAACCAATCTATTGTCTAATCTTGTAATCTTAATCGATCTCTCAGGATTGAAAAAAATATATGGTTTTTTAAATATAAACCCAGCATCAAATTTATGTAAATCATGAAATCTTACATGTATTTGTTGAAGCTGTTTCTTGAAATCTGGATAGTTCTTAGTATCATCTTTTAGTGAGTCACATAAGCTCTCAACTGATTTAACTGAATAATATTCATTAAACAATTTGAATTTTTCTTGTAAAATTGATACAGGAATTTTTTGACTTTTAAGAACAAGAAATAACTTGTATAATTGTTTAAAGAGATTGTATTTAGTTAAATCAGTATAATTACCCAGAATCAATTTATCTTCACAAAGTCCAAGAACAATATCAACAGCTTCATGGTTTGGTATCTTCATCAATTTATAAACCAATCCGTTATAATCAACATTGTTTAATTGTAAATTATGTTTTAAAACAAATTTAGCCAAATTTAAATATTCAGTTTCGAGAGATGTAGAATATTGTGAAGAGTTAGCTAAAATATCCAATTTTAATTGGGCAAGGGTTTTAAAACTTGAGTTTAATTTTTTAGGTATTATTGGTTGTCCATCAAAAGGATACTCATTGGAATATTCATTGATTAAATTTTCAACTTCTTCAATCCCAGTAGAAATTAATGATTTAACCATAGTCAAATTGTTCATGGTTTTATAAATCTTACCCATTTCTTTATAAATTAACAATTTTAAACTTATTGGAATCTGGTTGTTTAAACGAGATTTTAATTGAGTTAAAAAATGAACTAAAAAATTTACTTTAACCCTATCTGATTCCGGCGAATTGATTGTATAAAGCGAGACAATTTTAACTAAATCAAGACTTGAACTTGATAAATCAATAGTTGAGGATTGGTTTGAAATAGTAACAGATGAATCCAAAGTCAATCCACAATTATCAAAAATTGATTCCAAAAGCCTTTTAGGATCATGAAATTGATTATTATTATACTTATCGATAAAAATAATTGATTTCATGATATGGAAATATGACCTTAAACTAACTTCGATGTTATTTTGAACCATTTCCTGATACAATTCCAACACCATCTTATGATCTTTAATGTCCTCACTTAAAGAATAATGCCTTAATAATGAAATATACATATGTTCTCGAGCAGAATGTTGTTGTTGTTGAATGAAAGTCTTCAATGCAATATTAGCAAGACGAGGTTTATTCAACTTTAACAAATGTTGCATTAACCGTTCATAAGTCTGAGCTTGATACTTCCCGGTGATTTTATCATCTTTAATTAACTCGAAAATATGGTTTTTCTTTTCATTTATATACTGTTTCATCCCATAATCATCACTATTATACAACCAACGATTAAGGTTCTCTAATTGTGCAGATATGATAGCAGAACTTTGATAAGGAGCAGGGGAATTTATATGAGCTTCAATAGCAATTTTTTCGGCTATTTCATGTTGATCAAGTTTCAGATATGCAGAAATTAAACTTAAATACACATCATCATTCAATAAACCCATTTCTTTAGCTTTATCATGAATAATTTGTATATCTTTTAATGCAAAATTATTTGCTAAATGCTTAAGTATGAAGCTAATTGAATAAGAGTTAATTAATTTAACATCAAGCTTCTTCTCTAATTCCAAAGTTTCCAGGAACAAATTCATTATTTCTGTTTTAGTGGCAGTCTTTGAAGAAACTAAAAATACATACTTGTACAAATTTGCTGGCGAGTATGAATGTTTAACAGAATTTATACCAGATTTAGAGTTTAATCGAGGTGACTCAATGGAACTGACACATTGTTTAATGATATCCAAATATTCAAAAAATACCTGTTTAGCCCCATATATATCGTTATTAACAAACTTAGATCTCATTAAACTTGCAACAATCTCAGGAGTGGGAGTTATCTTACGTTTTTTCAATTGAAGTAAAAGTCTATTAACGTCCTTTTCAGCACCCAATTCAGATAAAGAACTCATAACAATCCCATAATGTAAAGCATGAGGAAGTTTTCCCTTACCATACATAGCCTCGAAATCTTCTTGTAAAGACTTCCAATCTTTCAATTTCTGACTTACTCGAAGTAAAATCTCAAGTTGTTCTTCATTGTAAAGTTTGGTATAAGTCTTGAAAAGTTTTCTAATTTCAGAATACTTTTTAAGATTGAAAAGAGCTTCCATTGTGAATGTCAAATCCTTATGGGATAATATAAAGTCTTTAGAGGTTGATTCGTTGAAATAGTTTGAGTTCTTTGAATCAGTTGGGTCCTCCGAGTACTTTTCAAATTTGAAATTCCATATTCTTAAAGCAAATTTTGGATCTTGAACGGTAGCAATTCTACTTAAAGATGTTAAAAATTCGTAAAATTCAGATTTGGAAAACTGCAAGGTTCTAAAAAGTCTTTCAAGTTCACTCAATGGATTGGAGTGTGATTTGTAGAACTCAATTATTGAACCTAAACATTTATGGTATTCATTATATTGAGGTTCATATAATTTACAATGTTTATCTGGCGTTAATTTTAAAAACTTAAGAAACTGTACGATGATGGAGTTTGCTTGTGACAGCGATTCTCGAAGCACACCTCTTAATAAGAAGTTAGATAGCATAAACCGTTTTTCAGAAATCAGTCTAGTACCTTCGAAGTAATCTCTTAATCCATCCTGATTATATACAATGGAGTCGTTTTTTCTATAGAACTGTAAAGATAATGCCAAATGATCTTCTTGACTAACGTTAGAATTAGGATCCTTAACCAATAAATCACCTATAGTATCAAGATAAAGATCATATCTTTTTTTATTTACAAGCACAAGAGTGAATATTCGTCTCTTTTCCTTCAAACTTTCTTTCAAAGGTGCAGCCCACTCCGGAAGTTCAAATACTCGTTTCCACAAACTGTAAGCAAATTCCAAGCTAGCATCATCATTATCTATGGTGCTATAGCCTAAACTAGTTTGAAAAAGAATGGTAATTAAATTATAATCAGCCTCCAGGACCTGGTGTTGGGATATATTATAAAGGAACTCATTTTGTGCAATTTGGTCGGCCAATAGCCTTTCAGCTTCGTGGTAAGGACTTTTCATCCTATAAGTAGGTACTTTTCCAGGAAATCTGGCTTCTAGATTCAAGTCGAGCGTGGGGATTGGGATATATATACACCTTATAAACGGTTGCTTATGAGGTAGTATTAGCCTCGACACCTGTTTCAGCCATCGGGAACATGGACGTCGTATGAACATATCTATTTACAGGAATATGGTGAAGATGAGCTGATTATCAAGTAGGAATTTTTCACTCTTCGCGCAGGTGAGTATACCAGAGATGGCAGAGGTAAAGGCGGTGGAAATGGAGAGTTGAGTATAAATTTCTACACAAAGTATATAGACATTCGAAAGTTTACATCAGAGTCATTAAATCAGTTTTTTTTGGTAGTAGTCAGTGGACGTAGTCCTCGTACAGTGTGAATATAAAAAAATCATCATTATAAGCTTTCGAATCGCCAAAGAGGACGATCAAACCACCCCAAAAAGAATGGTAATGATCGTACAAGAGGTGTAAAACCCGGCAGATTTCCTTTATGCAACACAAAGGACACCTGCTAGTCATTTACAACAACTTATGCCTTTAACGTTAGTACGTCCATCAATATTCCATCATCAAACGACAGTCATCAACTCCTACCTATCAACAGCTCAAAATTTGTACACAGAACTGCGGCTCCTCCCTTATTGTACAAGAAGGGATAAGTAGGCCATATGTCCGCCCGGTCGACAAGTTTAATCATTAGAATGCAAGAAAACATACCTTTAAAGTTAGTAAATGGACAAAAACGTGAAGAGTTGCTCATACAAGGCTGAAACTTAACGAAAATGCGATTGTCAACCCGGAACATTCAGTTGGAACAATTGGTAAAACGCAAATAATCATGGCAACGTTTAGTAAGACATACCCTTTGGATGAAATATCCATATTCCTTGAGTGAAAAT
The DNA here is from genome assembly GCA_030571925.1 of Yamadazyma epiphylla. Classification (NCBI taxonomy): domain Eukaryota; kingdom Fungi; phylum Ascomycota; class Pichiomycetes; order Serinales; family Debaryomycetaceae; genus Yamadazyma; species Yamadazyma epiphylla. Next base: position 7,649 of record JAJLZA010000024.1, read on the forward strand.
TTACAGTGAAAAATCTGAAAAATTTTTTTGAGAGCGAGCGAGAAGTAGATGGGAGGTGGTTGGGGCACGACTGGAGAGATGAAGATAGAGATGGAGATGGAGATGGAGATGGAGATGGAGATGGAGAGTGAAGTGTGGGAGAAAGCATTGACACGAGCCATTGAGTCCGTAGACCGAAGGAATTGGCACCAGAGAACTAGACAGAGAAAAGACAGAAAAGACAGAGATCACACCATCAAGTCAGAGACAAGCCAGGCAAACACCAAGCAGTATACTACTACACAGAAATACCAAAAAAACTAATCTTTATCACCACAGTAAACAAAAGGTGACAAAATGCTAAAGCCCCCAATAATATCCGATGGAGTCTGGTAGACTGCTCGAGATCATTATTATAGAGCATTAAACAGTTTTTTTCAATCACAGGACTCAATTTATAGACGTTACTTAACCCGGTGATAACACCACTAATAGCCACCACTATCCATTCCAATGCATTAAGTAAGGTGTGATGGTTTTTATTAGAGATAAGTAACACTATAAGCACATTTATAATGGTAATTGGCGCCCATAAAAGGTTGGTATATCCGTAAATCGACACCAATTTGGCCAAAGAAAGCGGCAGAGGGAATTTAAACCACCAGGTCGTTACAGCGTATAAGGCCATGGGTACAACCAAGTTATAGCCGTAGAATAAACTAATAGATAAGAATAAAAGATCAAAATCGTACTCGTATTTCTTATCTTTATCAGACCCATGAAGCCATTGAGACAAGAGGTTTGAACCGGTGGAACTGACAAACATGAGGAATATAAGAGTACCCGTTATCCATATGAACCCGTAGAGTTCGTCTGGGGTTTGGTCTTGGAAGTTATCACCATGGACAGCGGCGTTCTTTTTGATGAACGGGTTCATGGTGGTACGGATGTTACTGAAGAAGTCCTCGGTGTTAAGATCAAAGTACTTTCTGTAGAAGTTTATCTGGAACATGTGGGATTTGTCCGGGTTGGGGACCTGAGGTTGAATAATTTGGGGCTGGGTGGCTTGGGGTTCTTGGACGTTTGAGTCGTATGGAGTATCATTTTCGATTATTCCATCGATGAGAGAATCCTATTGGTGTGTTAGTTTGCATTTGTTCAGTTAGATACGAATATATTGCGGTTCACTTACGTTTGCATCGGACACCTTGTTATAACCAGACATGTCAGATGGTGATAATTTTCGCGGGCCGCACAGGCCTTATTGTCGTTTTAGGCGCGCAGGGCTTGGTGCTGTTTTAGGCCCGCTCAACTTCGTAACATATTTCTTGATTTCTTTACTCTATTGGCTGGAGACTTCCATTTGAGGGTCCCTTGGTAGATATGGGAGCTTGTGTCATCGTAATTGATCATTTGGTGTCCATTGGAGCTCCATTCGGCAGAGTCGGTGCTGGATGACATGGCGATCTCTGGGGTATGCATCGATAGGGTACTTGGCTTGGGCGAAGTTTTTATAGTTTGTTTTAATTTTGGTTTGGCTTCTCTGTTTGCCTCTGTTGCTTTGATCTCTGCTGTAATTATTTCTGCTGTTTTGATCTCTGATGTCTTTGCTTCTTGGGTGGTGGTGAACGACGGATTACTGAACATATCTGAGCTGCTGCCTGGATTATACATGTTAATGATTTCATTGACACCGTTGCCTGATGACTCTGTTTGAGTTGAGGTCTGTGGACTTTCATCAAACTTGTGGTCCATTTTCATCGGCATCATTGGTTTGATCTCCATGAGGTTTTTAGACTCGTTGGATTTTCTATGTACCTCTTCAGGTTCAACAAGAACAACCTCTGATCCCAGACTGAAATCTTTATCTAAATCAAGGGAAATCCCTGAAATTGCTTCTTCTTCATTTATTTTGGTCTCTGGTAGGAATAAATAAGTAATTGCACCTAGTATACAAAGAACAGAAATGGCTGCAAAAACGTAATATTTGAACACTTCAAAGGCTATTGGTAAGATTAAAGTGGTCGATGCGTTGACTATCCATGCTAAACACATACACATCGAAGTTCCCTTTGCTCTTGCCTCGTCTGAAAATATCTCTCCAGTATATAACCAACTTACAGAAGTGATTGTAGAAGAATAAACCGAAACCAAAAATAATGATAATGCTAAAATAGCTGAAGCGGGCTCTTCAAATAATTTCCAATCAAAAGGTGATTCTACCTCCAAATCTTGGAGAAATGAAAACTTAAGCTGAACTGTAAACATTGCCATATAAATCAAACCAATGGTGAAAATCCCATAGGTTATAATATCTACTCTTCTACTTCTATCAAGAAGAATAATTGGAGCGATGTTTAAGATCCCCAAGATTACATATTGTGATGACACCATTGCCAAAACCATATCTCCCTCAAGTCCACACATTCGACAAGTATAAGAAAAAAAATACATCATTGGATGAACACAAGTCAATTGAACAAAGAGATGAAGAAGTAAACCTGATGATAAACTTTTCCAATACTTCTTTTTGAACAAATCATTGTAGTTACAATAATTAATTCTGGAATTTGCCGTATATGCCCTAGTAACAAAAGCCTTATCATTTATAGAATTATTTGGACGTTTAACAGTCCGAACTCTTTCCAAGGTTTTAGCAGCTTCAACCCACTTGGATTTTGATGCAAGCCATTTGGGAGACTCTGGCAACAGAAAGCTTAAGGCTAACAGTAGTAAAGAGGGAAATATCGCCAAAGTCCAAGAAATCCTAAAAGAGTTTTCGTTCTTGATATAATTTTCCAAAAGATGGCCTATAAAGTACATTGAAATGGTTCCAACAGTAGCATTCATATGGAAAATTGAAATAGCAGAACCTTTTTTGTAAGTAGGGAAAAGCTCTGAAACATACACCGGAATCAAACAGCTAATAAACCCAATAGAAATACCTTTTACAAGGTTACCTAGAATCAATGTGTGGATATAAGCCAGTAAAATGACTATAATTGAGCCCGATATCCATAAAACATTGGACATATGGAAACATGAAACACATCCAAATACATCACAAAATGCCCCAAAGATTACAGACCCCACTACCATTGTTAGTATCAAATATCATAGCCCTCGTTCTAATTTTACGTACAAACGGCACCGATAGCATCACTAGACGCTAACAATGCATGCTCTCTCTTCAATAAAAGCCCAAAATAATCAAGAAAATTTTCACTCGACAAAAAAGTACTCATAGCAGAAACCTGTGTTCCCATCATAAACCCTGAAAGGGCCACAATCGCCAAAATCCCATTGCTGTTGTACGTTCGAATCTTCATTGTAACCTTTTTTGCAGCCAAAGTGTCGCACTTCGCACTAGTGCAAGGAATTTTTCACTGATAACAGAATGGAGATCGATGAAGAGTACCTCAATCTTTTAACACAGGAGGAAACAAGTCCCTCCAGTGAAGGTTCTTCGTACATAAAGAAGACATTGCTACAATCGCCCCTATTTAAAAACATAATTCCTCAATTCCATGTGGCCACACACAAAAATATCAAGGAAATCAGAAATCTTTCACTCCAAGATGACTCTGACCAGTACCTATCTCTCCAAGAAGAAGATTCACAATTTGGCTTGTTTAACGATGATGATAACCTCTTTGACATGATCCAAAACGATAAAGATATGTCGCCAGAGCCGGCGGGACCGAAGGAGTTGAAGGTATGCCAGGTGATCGTGAAAAATGGGTCTTTACTCATAGACGACATCGAATTCCCGTTCAATTCCTCTGTAAGATCATCATGTGTGATCAGAGGGATACGTAATGATTATGTTCAGCAAGAAGATTCGCTTCTAGTGTCGTTGAAGTCGGGTTTTTTGCTATTGATAAGGCTATTCTATGTGGATAGATCGTTCACTGATCTTAGTGAATACGCCAAACACTCTGACCAACGCATATTCAAGCCATTCGTGGTGCAATGGTGGGACACTGGTAGCCATCTTCTGACACCGACGCTTTTCACTTCGGGACACCAATTGTCTGCACATATAGATGGGTTAGCAGTGGTGTCTACTTCTGCTAGCGGAGGCTTTAGAGTATATAACTGTAATCATGAGGATACGGGGATAATATTCCTGCCCCATAGCACTGTTCCTGTTCAAGGAAGTATTTTGCATTCTTGTTTTGCTCAGCCAATGACGGATAGTGTATTGGATAACCATGTGATGTTTCTTACCATGGTTTTCACCAATAATAACCGTCTTAACCTTGAGCTTTTCAGTTGGACAACAACTGAACCATTTCATGAATCCCTTACAAAAAGTGTGTTACCACTTGAAGGTGTATTCCCCTTGCCAGTATTTATAACTTCACTCTGTAATAATAGTAGTTTTCTCTTTGTATCGCCTAAAGAACTCACGATCGTTAGTATTCATAATATAACGTCAGCTGAGTATAACTTCAAACTGATTCCATTTCCAGGATCTTTTCCTACAAGTTATTATTGTCCTGAACGAAATATAGTGAAAACCATTAATGATGACGATATGGATGAAATCTTGATTTCTACAGATGATGGATCTATCTATTGTGTATTGGTATCTGCTGGTGAATTTTCAACTATCAAGAAAATTGCCAGGATTTCCGATCCTATTTCAATGTTCACTTTAGAACCTTGTACTGATGGGTATGAGTTGATATATGGGAGCGATCAAGGTTTAAATCGTGAATTGCTCATTGGTTCTTTATTATCCGAAGATGAGGACTCTTCTTATAGTCAATCACTCTTAATTAAGAACTTCAAGAATTGGGCTCCAATAATAGACGTCCAAGTAATTGACTCATTTAAGTCAAGATCTGGTTACCAAAATACAAGCCAGGAGCTTTGGTGTGTATCGGGAATTGGTAGAAGATCGAGATTATCACATCTAAAATACGGCTATCATCTTACAAGATTAGGTGACTCTTATCAAAGTCTTCGTAAAACTGAGTCTTTACAATACCTCAAGATGCATGATACAACTTATGTGATATGTAGCTTTCCATTTGAAACGGTTTTTCTTGAGTATCAAGAAGATGAAGAGGAAGATTTGGTGCATGTTAGTGGGGCTGCAATTAGAACTGATGAAAAAACGCTAATAACTAAACTTATTACCGATGATATAGCTGTTCAAATTACTCCTACAGCGATTCAGTTAACTTCAATTGACGAGACTATATTCACAAAAGCATTTGAGCTGGGGTTCATACTTTTTGCTAGCGTTTTAAACGATACTCTTTTAATAATCTCTCAAGATGGTAACTCTTATCATGCGGAATTGATACGTGTTACTATATCAGAAGATCCTGAAACTTATCTTCAACTTGTCGCATCATTAGAGATTGATTCTCAAACTTCATTTGCTGAATTGGTTCAATATGATGGTAAATTGAATGCAATTATTGGGAATTTTGATGGAAGCATTCTGGTTTATAGCTGTGAAGAATCAATTCAACTCATTGATACTTACTCGTTGCCGGATATTTTGAGCTCAAATTCAAGTGATGATTCTACAGACTCTATTTCTTATGTTCCTAACGATATAGTTATCACAAAAGATAGACTTATTGTGGGTACTAAAGAAGGATATATTGTCTATCTTAAAATAACAGACGGTAAATTAGAACTTGAGACTTTTTTTAGAGTCAGTGATGTTGAAGTTCGATTCCATGAAGTATCAAACAACTTGCTACTCGTGGTCTGTAAATCATTATGGCTCATTGATTTGAGTTCGTATAAAATACCTGAACCAATATTCAATGATGAGAAAAATGATAAGTCTGTATATAGTATATTACCTCTAAAGATGGACTCAAGCTCTATTTCATTATTAATGGTTAGAGATGAAGGTTTGTCAGTCTCTAAAGTCCTGACATTTAAATCTTCAATTGTTAAACAAATTACATTAAATGAATCAGCAAAGAAATTCCTTTATTTACCACATCTTAATAATTTTGCAATATTATCTCATTCCAAAGATGCTAGAGCTAGATTAAGATTTGTGGATCGTAAAACTTACAAGCTTTTACCTCATATAGAATACAATTCTAAAATGAAACCAATGGAGGAAGGACAATCAATTTTCAAACCAAATGAAATGCCACTTTCTTGTAAAATATGGTCATTGGATAGATTAGGCAGATCTTCTAAAAAATTACTTATTGGATCATCGCTTGGTACTTCTGATAGTTCTTTTAAAATATTAGATATCTCTAAAAATGTTTTAAAAGATGGGAAGCCATGTATTCGAATTGTTCAATTAATCAGTTTTGAGCATAAAGACTCGATTAATTGTATTGAACAATATGAATCAGATATTTTATTTAGTGGCGGTAGACATATTTATACCACTACTTATAATTTAGAAGAGAAAAGATTAAATCCTGTTGCTCATATAATGTCTTTAGGTAGCGAAATCACTTGTATGACTATACAAGATGATATCTTAACGGTGACCTCTAAATTAAATGCGGTGGTTCAATTTACTATTAACAGATCGGACAATAATTCTAAATTAGAATTAATTGGATACGATTCGGCGCCTAAAACCATTCTGAATCATACAGTTGTAAATTCTAATATTATAGTTGCTGATAAAGTGCATTCAGATGTGATAGTCATGAAACGAGTTCATGATTTATCAACATTTGTACCCAAGTATAGTTTTAAAGTAACTGGTGTTCCAAGAGTATTTCTGGCTAACTTGGATCATTACTGGGTTTCAAATTCTTTACCAACTGGGTTTATAAGCGTTAGTGTTGATGGTGAAGTCACTTATTTTAAAGAAATCAATGAAAATAGTAGAGAATTTACAGATTTGGAAACTCATTTCCCAATTAAGAAAAAATCAGGTATAATTGAATTTCCTTCTGAAAGATGGTACGCACCATTTCAAGATAAAGTTACAGGTAAAGGACTCAAGGCCATTGATAAGCCTTATTTTAGAAATAAGAATAATAAGCATAATTATATAGATTACGATGTCACTGAAATAAGTAGGGTTTGTCCATTTTATAATACTTTATAAAATGGTACAAAATTAACATTATAAATATGTATTACGTATATGTACAATAGATTATTATTGAAATTAAGAATCGGATGGTGGTTTTGATGGTGTTTCAGTTGATGTTTCTACTAATTCTACTTTTGTCAGTGAAGGGGAATTTTCAGCAGACGTTTTCTCGGGTGAAACATCAGCAGAAGATCCACTATTTGCATCAGTAAACCTGAATTCGTCTGTATTTCGTTTTTTTAACCTTTCTTGTCGATATTTCAGAGTTGTTGAAGACCGAGTATTCAGATTTTCATTAGCGCCTCTTAATTCTTGTAAAAGGTTTCTTGCTCTATAACCAACATCTTTATCTTCATCTTTTTCATCAATATCAATAATCCCACTAACCGGAGTTGGTGATAATGATGATTCATTTTCTTCAAGAATCTCTTGATTTTTCTTGGAATTTTCTAATAAATGTTTTCTCATTAAAGCCCTCTTTCTAGCAGATGAAGGTTCATTCCTTGAAGGACCAGCAGCTTTTAATTTTTCTAATAATGAATCCATTACATCATTATCATTATCATTATCTTCAGATTCAGCTGATTCTTTTGACAGACTAGATTTCTTTTGTTGAGCTTCAAGTAACTTCTTTCTTTGTTCATATAATCTTAATTCTTCTTCACGTTTAATATTTTCAGCTTGTGCTCTTTTAAAATCTGACATAAAGTTTGTAAATTTTGAAATAAATGAATTTCTAATAAATGGATCATTTGGATCTTCTCCAAAATATCTCATTAATTTATCAAATTCTTTAAATGTGAAATTACCTTGATCTTGTAATAAATCAGATTTTCTTTTAGCTTTTGGTAAATTTGGTATAACAACTTTCAAAGCTCGATCTTGAGGATGGAATTTTGAAATATCACTCAAATTTCCAATATCAATTGAACTTTGAACATTTTTAATTGATTGAACAAATTCTTTAACATCATTTTGAACTCCTTCAATTGAAAGTTTGGTAATACTAGAACATTTAGCTAATTCTTCCAAAAATCCAAGTAATTCAGGATATTGAGTTCTAATAATTTTTTCAACATAATGTAAAAATGTCATACTATTTTTATCATCCTTCATAAAACTTAACCGTTGTAAAGAACTTAATTTAAACCCTTGAGCTTGTTTAGTTGAATCATTCATATAATTACCAACAGTTAAAATGATTTCAAAAACACCTTTTAAATGTTTCGAATTTTTAATACTTTCAACTGCTTCATCAACATTACGTAATTTTTTAATTAAATCATCATAATCTTTTTCAAAAGTTGAAATCAATTTTAATGCTCTTATTCTTGATTTCCAATAATGTTGTAAATTATACATCAATTCAACATAAACCCTATCAGCCCTTTGTAATTCATTAGGATCTTTTTCAGGTTTTGATGGATTTTCAACCTTATAATCAGTTGAATATGGTTCAAGATTTCTTGCTAAATTATTTGAAACATCAACAATTTCCTCTTTACCTAAAAATTCCAATACCGCTATATTATTAATGACTTCTTTATCACATCTTAAGATTTTTGAAACCAATTCTTCATCACTTAAATTATTAAAAGCATGAAGATTAATACCAAATTGTTGTGAAACATCTCTTGATAAAAAGGTGATTTTTTCAATTTCATCTTTCTTTTTAGTAGCAATTTTCTTAATTTCTTTAGCAGCAAAGATAAGTTCAAGTTCATCGAAAACACCTTTTGACATTAAATCAGTAGCAATAGTTTGAGTTTTAGATTGATTCCAGAATGAATCATTAGAAACATCATCGAATTTTTCCCAATGAAGTTGTTTCATCTTCTTCTTTGGTCTTGGATACAGATCAAATGGTGATGGAGCTTTAATTTCTTTAGGTTTTACTTCAACCACTTTCGAAAGTTTAGATGTAGTTGGTAATGGTGGAGGAGGAGGTGGTGGTGGTACTCCAGGCAATGCAGAACCAGGTAATGGAGGTGGAGGAGGTGGTGGTGGTGGCGGTGCACCAGTTCCTCCTAATGATGGTGGTAATGGTGGAGGTGGAGGTGGTGGAGCTCCTCCTAAAGATGGTGGTAAAGGTGGAGGTGGTGGCGGTGGTGCACCTCCCGTTGTTGGTGGTAATGGTGGGGCAGGTGGTGGTGGTGCAGGTGATGAAGTAGAATCAGATGTATCTTTAGCATCTTCAAACTTATCATCACTTTCACTACTCTCATCAATTGGTGCAGTTTTATTCACCTTGGAACTTAATTCTTTCAAGAATTTAGGATCCATACCACTTAAAGTAGTATTTCTATTCTTCTTATAATCCAAATTTTTACCTGAACTTTTAACAGTTTCATCAGATGATCCATTATCAACCTTACCAGTAGCATATTTGGTTTCTAATTTTTCTATAAGAGATTTTCTTGATGTAGATTTCCTCTTAGTAGCTTTATTACCACCATCAATAGATGATAATTTGTTCTGTAATAAAGATTTTAATTTTTCAACTTGCTCTAATTCTTCTTGAATTTTAGATTTAATATTTGGATCTATAACTTGAGGTTCATCATAAGTTGTGGTAGACTCATTCATATCAAAATCGATATTAAAATCTTGAAAATCTGTCATTAATTCTCTTAATCTTTCCATGGCAAGATATTTTTGTCTTGAAAACATTGAACTATTATTAAATTTCATTATATCATTAGATTCATTTTGTAAAGATGAAAGTTTTTTACGAAGAAGATCAAGTTTATCAAGATCATCTTCTCTAGCAGCTCTAGGAGGTAATTTAGGTTCATCCAAGATTTGATTTTCTTCTGGTTCAGGTTCAGACTCTGATTCCGATTCTGATTCTGATTCGGGTACAGGTACTGGTTCAGGTTCAGGTTGTTGTTCAATTACTTTGGCTGGCTCAATTGGTTCAGGTTTAGGTTCTTCATAATTTTCAAATTCAGTCATTTCTAATTCCCTTGCCATATTTTCAATATCAGCCATTTGATCTCTTAAAGCTCTTAATCTCAGACTTGGTTCAACAGTAGTTCCAAGTTGTCTATTATCCAATTTATATTCGGCTTTCTTTCTATGAATTTGTTTTTGTAATTTTTTAATTAAACCTTCATTATTAGTTTGAATCAGTAAAGTAGTTTTACCATCACCTCTTTTACTTTCAAGTTGAGCATTACTATTAAGCATAATTAATAATTCTCTCATTTCAAGTTCTTGTTCTTGTTTTTCTTTAAGATGTCTTTGTTTTAATTGTTCTAATTCTGTAGTTAATTCTTCATTTAATCTACGAGTTCTTTGTAAAACTGTTTCTTGTTCTTTAATTTCATTATTTAAATTAGTAATTAATCCATCCGCTCCCATTGATAATTGCCTTGACATTTCATCTCTTTCAGCAGTTGCTTCTTCTGCTATTTTTTTAAAAGTTTTAACTTCATTAATAGCTTTCCTATACATTTCATCAGTACTTAAACTGGAATATAATCTATTAACTGCAATCCCCATGGCTGATTCATTATCTGAAGTATGAGCTAAAGTAACATTTTGAACTAATCCATCTAATAATCTAAGACTTCTAACTAATTCTTCAGAATCATCTTTCTTTTCAATTTGATTTAAATATAAATGTTGTAAAGTACTAATAAAAAATCCCTGACCTTCAGTATCTTTAACATTATTCCATAAAGTACGAATTAAATCTACTGGATCATTAAAATCTATATCTTCATCTATTGTATCATTAGTTTTCATTTCATGTTGATCTTGTTCTGCTAATAATTCATATTTATCAATTTGTTGATTAATACTATCATAATTTAAATCTTTAAATTTTTCTAATAATCGATTTAAACCGGCAGCAATAAATTGAGCTCTTAAATGAATTCGAACTCTAAAATCAAATCCATAACCAAGTATAGTATTAATTAAAAGTAAAGTTCCAAGACAATATTCTAATAAATGATTTTCAACATTTGAACTATTACCAGTATGAGCAGATTTTAATTCTTCACTAGCTCCAACTAAAGAATTTAAATATTTCCCCTTACCATCTAAAGTTTTTTCAACTAATTTAAGCCAAAGTTCAAATCTTTTATAACTATCTTTAACTGGAGGTTTCCTTACTAATCTTTTTTTACCTGGAGATCTACCAGGAACACTTGAATTAGTTGGAACAGTTTCAAATTCAAAATATGGTTTATTTGGTAATGTATCTAATGCTTTTAATATCTTATGATATTTCCCTTGAGAATCATCAACATCACTATTCCCATAATATGCAATCATAAATGTTAAAGATTCAGCAGCAATTTTTCTAGTTAAAATTCTTGGGGATAATAAAGAACCTGATACTGCACTTACATAAAGATTTACATCAGTTTTAACTCTTTCAGCACCTAATTTTTGATTCATCATTGATTTAAGAGCTTTTAAAGTATTAAATTCTTTATCAAAAATTTCATCATTTATATCAGTTATTTCAAGTTTACTAATTTGTTCATGAAGTTTAATTAAATATGCAGATAAGATTGTATCACCTTGACAATCATAAATAAATGTTCTTACCCAATCAATTGGTTCTGTTCTTAAAGAAACCCAAAGATTTTTTAATTGTTCGGTGGTGATGTTTTTAGATAATAATTGTTTAGTATAAAATTCAGGTGATGCTCCATTATCATTATTTTTATAAGCACGCTCTTGCTTTTTATATTCAGATAATGCATCTTGATAAATTAACATCCATTTTTTATCGGGATTATAATTTACCATTTCTTGTTTAGCTTGAGTTGGTAAAGATTTAAAATCTCGTTTATCCATTAACTCTCGAAACATCTTATCAATTTCATATACTGATGCCGGTTTTTCTAAATTAAAGCCACCATTCAAATTGGCGCTAGTTAAAGTATCGTTTGTAGAAGATAATGCAATTGAAGGTCTTGAAATTATCGAACTGGTGGTTGATTTCCGTGATAATACACTTCCTCCAGGGTATCCAGCACCTCCAAGATACCCAATTGGGTTAGAATGGTGGTTGGAATTTGAGTTCCCCGTGTGCAGGGAGCTCCCAATCAGACCAGAAAGTCCCGAATTGGTTGGTTCTCTACTTAAACTTGATCTGGTTGTTTCTCTACTTAAACTTGATCGGGATGTCTTGGTATCATAAGGATTAACAGTAGAAACAGAATATGTTGACGCTTGTCGACTATGATTGGAGTTGGTAACTTGGGCACTAGGCACGATATTCGACCCGGACGAAACGTTCCTACGACTATTATTACCGCTGCCTCCACTTAAAATACTTGCAGAGTCCATTGAAGACATTTCACTGCCGCTATCGTTCAGTTTATCTCTATTCTTCCGGAGACTAAAAATGGATCCTGACGAGGCTCGATTGGGCCCATTATTGCTGGTGGAACCGCTTCGGTAGGAGCTGTAAGCCTTTGAATTCTTCAATTCTTCATCAATTTGAGGATTTAATTGACTTCTTCTCATGGTATAACATTCAACAGCAATCCACTTGGGGGAAGTAATCTTATGGGCGGTAAATACGCTTTTTTATTGTGGTTTTAAAACACTGACGGATAGGTGTGGTGGATAGTATTGATAACTTGTAAACCAGGACGGAGGTTTGTGGTGGTATTAGGTGTCAATTAAAGGATGTTTTAGATGACAGTTCACAAGGACAAAGTTTTTTGTTACGCGTAGATCGGTTGGAAATGCGGTGTATGCGACATTGTTGTGTAGGCGCGACTTTGACCACCTGAAATGTCGCGTTGTGTCAAGGCCATTAGCCAGTTGGAGGGCCAGGTGTGGGCAGGAATAGGGGGGTTGGTGAGATGCCAGGTGTGTTTGTTAGAGGCCAGGTGTCTAGGTCAGAGGTGTGTTGGTCAGAGGTGCTAGGTGTTGAGCTGGCAGGTGTTCAGCTGGCAGGTGTCGAGCTGGCAGATCTCGGCCAGATGTGCCTGAGCCAGAGGCCAGGTGTCTCAGATCTTCTTGCCGGTCTGGTGGCTCTTACCCGACAGGCTTACCCGACAGGCTTATCCGACAGGTGGCTCTTAGCTCGCTCTTCGGTGGCGTTTAATGCAGTTGTTCATTACTATTTATTCTCGTTCAAGCTTTCTTGAAGCATCTCGAGCGTATCATCTAAACTAGTATTAATCTTTTCGGAGAATTGACGGGAAGTGGAGTTTTTCCTACTAAGGTCAAAACTGTCGACAGCGTCACCAAACTCATCATCAGAGCTGGTTTTCTTATCATTTTCCTCTGGTTTTTCTTCAGGTTGTTCAAAGGCGTTGACGAGGTCCTGGACTTTCTTCTTCTTGTTCTTCTTTTTCTTTTTGGACTTGGATGGGGCAGCTGGGTCGGTTGATGGTGCTGGCGCGGTAGATTGGCCTGCAGATGGGTCGAGCGTAACTTTTTCCGGTACCGCGTCTGGTACGTCTTGAACGGGCACATCTTCGTCTTCGTCTGGCACAATGTATACTTCTGGTTCTGGTTTTGTTGGTTCTGGTTTCGTAGGCTCTACCTTCTGTGGTGTCTTCTCTTGTGCATCCACTACAGATGAGGCAACTGGAAGAGACTCAGCTGATCCACTGTCGGAACCAATGTCTCCAAGAACAGGCCTTGGAGGTGCTAAAGTCCGAACTGAAGCCTCTGGTTCAGATGCTGGTTCTGGTACTGTCTCTGGCTCTACTGGAGGAGCTTTGCGTCCTTTCTTTTCTTGCACAGGCACTACCATATTGAACCCATCATCTTCACTATCGCCATCTTGAGTCTCTTTACCATCTTGAGTCTCTTTACCATCTTGAATCTCATTACCTTTAGCCTCTTTACCATCTTGAGTCTCTTTACCTTGACCCTCTTGGTCATTTTGAGTCTCTTTAGCATCTTCCACCTCTTGACCATCTCCAACCAGCTTAACACCCTCTACAGACTTAATCAGTCCAGCTTCATCCACCATCAATAGCTTAAAGTGCTCCAAGTTGATTTCATCAACATTGACCCCACTACATTCATTCACATTATCCCAATATCCAATCTTGCTCCAAAAAATCTTACTTCTAATCAAAAGTAAAATCAAGTACAATTTAATCACCTTCAAATCATTCTCCGAAGCAGTAGATGTATAATCAAGATTATAGAAATTCTTATGAATTAACCGTAATTTAGCAAAGAATTCACAAATGTTTCTAAGCTTGATTAAACAATAATTACAAAGAGGATAACTAATTAATTCGTTCATGGTTTCGGGATCTAATAATTTAAGCGTATACAACCTTGAATGCTCTAAATTATCATTACGGGCCTCTCCACAAAACTCACATGGCTCTTTTATGGCATATGGAGTCTTGTTTGTTTCATTACCACTATAATCGATCTTTAAAGTCTCATTTATACCTTTAATAGGCTCAATCTTCACTTTCCCTTCAATTATCAAGTTCCAAAAATGTTTCCCCTTGGTCCAACGATTGAATAAATTCGTAGATGGAACTACAATTGCATTTTCCAACTCTTCAACCCAAACTTTCTTGAAAAATTTGATCATTTTAAGATTATTCAAGTCAAATTGAAAGTTTTTATCCACCAAAGTTTGACAAAAAACCTGGAATTCTTTATAAGATTCCAAATCAAAACGAATTGCCTTCAATTTAGGAGCGAAAATCCCGTCATTGAAGTAACTTTCCTCTTGATCAAGCTGTTCTTTCTTGTTTAAAGTGGTATTTTCGGTCTCCAACGTACCAATAAGCTGCTTTAACTCTTGAAGTTCGTTCTGAAGATTCTCCACAATGGTGTTTTTCTCTTCAATTTCTTCATAAAGCTTTCGGTTTTTGATCTTGAAGTTGTAGGTTTCACGTGAAGCGTCACTGACCATTTTGTTGGCTTCATCAAACAATGAGGCGGTTAAATCTTCCACTTCTGTCTTCAATTTACGGTTTTCAGCGTCAGCTTCTTTCTTTGCTGTTTCTGTGGCTTTAAAATCTGTCTGTAAACGATCGAAATTGGCTTTTAAAGTGGTATATTTTGATTCAAAATCATTGGAATGTTGTAAACTTGTTCTTAAACGGTTGTTTTCTTTGTGGTAATGGAGCAATTTTTCTTCGAGTTCCAGTTGCTTGGAGACTGCTGTGACGAGTTTTGTGCTCAACAGGGTGATCTCTTCAGTGAGTCTATCGGATAGGTCTTGGGGCTGGGGGTCTGGGTGGTCTGACATGTTGATAGTTTTGGATCGTTATGTCGCGGTGAGCGCGCTGGAAGTAAGACGGAGCGGCGCGCTGGTGGGTGTCGTGCGGTGTCGCGCTGGTGCTGTTGGATGCGCTGGTGCCGGTGCGCCTTGCGATCTGGTGGGTGCGCTGGTTCCCTGTGCGCCTGGCCGTCCCCTTATCTCGCGCTAGCGCTTCCTCCCGGCATGTCCTACGACTTCAATTCCCCCATAGGATACAGTAAAAACCCGTTGCAGTATCACCATAATCACCATGAACCCTCCAAAGACTCGCTCGATGTGTTCATTTCAAAAAAAGTCCCGCTCCAGCTGCTCCCGGTGGAAATCTTGCTGCTTATCACCAACTACCTCGCCCAATCCGATTGCGTCAAGCTAATGCTCACCAATAAGTTAATGTATAATCTTGTAAAACCTCGTCTCTACCAAAACATTGTCATCGATCTGAATTACAGCGCGTTCAATAAGGAATGGACCAATCAGAAGTGGTTCAGAAACAACCAACAACGGTTATTGATGGGAATTACTTACATAAAGAGTAGATATAATCTAAAATTGTTCCTAAATACGTATGATGGTCTGGTACCGATAAGACGCTTCCAATGTACACAATTCCCCGATACCATCACCTCTTTTGACAGTGAAATTGAAGAAAAATTGGTTATTTTCTTTGAAAAACTCACTGGGCTTAATGAATTTATATGGTTGTGTGACAATTTTAAACTCTCTTATCTTCAGCATTTGAAAGATAAATGCAACGTTACTTCGCTTATTGTAAATATCAAATACAACAACTATCTTAACGAAAATAATGAAATCAATCTACTTCAACAGTTTGGCAAACTTGAGAATATCCAATTAACGCCATACTTAAATAGTAAAAAGCTTCGTAGAGTCGTTAATAATTTGAATGGAAACGACCTACAGCTTCATATACTTAAGTTGGCTAAAGATTATCATACAGAGATGAGTTTACCAGCACCTAAATGCCGGGATCTTTGTGATACTGAAACTTTGGCTGCAAATAAGTACGAATTAGACGATCTAGATATAATATGTCAACTTAATTGTTGTCTAAATTTGACAAAGTTATCTATAAATGGCATTCTTTTAAGTTCAAAACAATTTCAAAGCCTTCAGATGGCCATTGGTCTTGCTAATTTGACAAAACTCGAGCTAAAAAATATTAGTGAATATGGTAATACTCAAGAGAGTTTCTTGATGGAACTAGCACCAAATCTCCACCGGTTGGAGCATTTATTTCTTGATTATAGAGAATCTTATAAGTGCAATGTACCTGGTTTCCTTGCTAAGTTGGCGACAATTACTCAACTCAAGTCTCTTGATCTTGTTCTTCGGATTAATGATACTATAGCTATTAATGAACATGAGATCTCTGATGCCATCACATCACACAAATCGCTTGTACATTTGTCGCTTGAGACCAAAAAGGAAACAGACTTGACGTTTTTGGATGTACCAATAAAACTTGACAATTATGAGCTTTCGAAACTTCAACACCTAACCTCTATTCGGTTCAATAGTTTGGGCGATTTGAGTAATCTTGAATTGATCAAAAGGTTGAAAAATCTAAAATATTTAAATTTATTTGGAATAAAGGCAGGAGGATCACCTAATTTGGGTTTAGGAATGATCCATCCTACTATATTCGACGAGTGGTTTAAAGTCCAGCATGTTGCATTGATTTATTTAAACGTCAATGCACTGCTCAAGTATATAAAGATAAATCAATGTGTTTTTGAGTGTGAAGAGACAAAGGTAATACCAAGAGAAGGAATTGAACAGTGGTTTGATGGGAAAGTGAGACAAGAGGGCTTAGATTTGTATTAAATAGCTACTCTAGCCCGCTCAGCACTTTACTTACTTGGCCAGAGAAGCGGAAAAAGGTCAAAGAGCTTTAAGAGTCACAAAAAGGTCAAAAAAACCTGCAAAAAAACGGAAAAATGACACTTCCACAACGGTTCAAAAAAACATACAAATAGATAGTCATATAACAAATACACGGATACCAACCGTATCAATACATCTCTTATACCACGAACGCGTTTGCAGCCAATCACCGGAAAATTTCACGGACGGTTGAGGTACACTGTCGGAGTTCGAGATCTTGAACCTCAAAGCCTTACCAGCCTCTACCACTTCTAAAACACCTGAAAACACCCCGAAAACGCTCTAAAATACTTAGATAGAATAGAGAATACATGAACAAAAGTGCTATTAACATATATCTATTAATCTATAATCCTATTAATCATTATTCATAAAAATTAGTTGGTTCTAATGGAAAAACCAAAAATGTTACCAAAGAAACTAGTTTCGAACTTTGGTTCGTATTTAACAGATGAAGATCTGATTTCTTTCATAATTTGAGCTTCTTTTTCTTGAGCGGTGGTTTTAGCCATGTTGTTTGGGATTGTTAATGACTTTTTGGCGATGTGGATTGTATTTATAGTAAAATTAAACCTCTCGGCTTGACGGACTTTACAGCCTGAATTTTCTTTTTTTTCCCGCCTGATGTTTACCCATGCTATATGCAGTCGTCCGTGTCGCTCTTTAGTGTGGCCAATGAGAGCGGTAATGTAAGTCCGACAATTAATTTTTCCGTTAATTCGTCCTTTTTGAAACCAAGCAACGACTACCCCTCACCGAAGAATTTCTGAAGGTGCTGGTCGGTTGTAAGAAGGATAAGTACCTGTGGTGAGGGTTTGAGACGGCTTCTAGGGTCTCGGAGCTTGTCTCTTGTGAGAACTCGCCTGGATTAATTATGGATTAATTAGGAGCCGGATAGAAGGATCCATTCGTCCAGCACTTACTCCAACACTATATGCAGTACTAATGAGTCAAGTGGTGGAAGTAGTCGTGTGGGTAGCGGTAATGATTTCCCAATTAGGCAAGGTGCTATTTCAAATTCAACGGGTCCGAAATGGTGTTAAGAGAGCGAAACGGATTTTGGATTATTTCAGCCATTAACAGAGGAGGGGATATTATGGAGTTAAGATAGGTGCAAGGATTCGGAGTTTGATAAAGTCCGATGTTGGTAAGTTAAGTAGATCGAAGAGGGGATCGCTGTTAACGAACTATAGATAAGCAACTGGCGATGGTATTGTGAGTTTTAAGTTCGTTAGTGGCACCACCTCGCTGACTCATTGGTGTAAAAAATAGTGCTGCGTATAGTGCGATTTTAGTACCGTCTCGTGCGAGCATTGTAGAAAATAAAGATGGGTCAATTCGGAAGCCATAAGCATAGTCCGGGTTTATACAACATAAGTATAGATATTGTGGGCTCATTGAAAGTTAAAAGATTATTCGGGGCAGTTTTGGTGGCCACGGGGTTATTTTCTAGGTCTTTTGTGGGTCTATATTATGGATATAGTAGTGTGCGGCACGTGATTTCAAGACACGGTAGCAGTACCAGTGAATTGAATCCCTTGTGAATTGAATACCCAGTGACTTTGCCTTAGTAGTGTGCGCTAGATCTCTAGTTTTCTTGTATTCTGTAGCTCTCATGCACTAATCGCCAAGTAAACCCTATTGACCAAGCTTTCAAGCAACAGCTTCAGCCAAGTGTTCTCGTCTAAATACGTGCTGCTGTCGTGCCAAACTTACTACGATGCGCGTGCCAAGGTAGCCACAACTCCAGAGCCCGATTTATTGTGGCCTCTCACAAATCTCGTAAGCACTACCTTCTTTGTATGCATATACAGCCAATGAAAACAAACCCTTTATTTTAAATATTACTATCTTTATACTACCTCTATACTACCTCTATACTACCTCTATACTACCTCTATACTATCTCTATACTATCTCTATACTACCCTTCCCCATCACTCTGAATCTACACCTGTATCCAATAATACTTTGATGTTCTAGCCACTGTTCCATCTACGACCACTTCTTCCCCGCCACCTTTATACACTCTACAAAGCTCTAAACTCTTCAAACCAAGAATAAAACTTAACTTTATTAATTTTATGAGTAATAGTGATAAATTATGTACAGTAGTATGAAATCTTTACTAACCTTAACAAATTTTACCCTTTATACTAATTAGATGACTCCCTCAAAAATACTATAAAATAACCGAATTTCTACCTCATCACCATTGGAGGACAGTGATGAATATTACTATAAGGAAGAGAATGACATCGTTTGAGTCTCTAATGATACGACCTTATCTTATCTGAGTCCAACACCAATCTATGATTTGAGCCCTGCTCGTTACTTTTTCAGAAAAATTACTCATTTTTCCTAATTTAGAACAACGCCAAACTATATAAGGCGCAACAATCCTCTTATCCCTAAAAGTTTTTGACCGAAAAAAAAGGTACAAAAACACTTGATTTTTAGATTAAAGCGTCGGTTTTTTATAGTAATCGACGCAGTTTAGAACTTAAATAAAAGAGCAGACACAATGGGAGTATCAATCACCGAATCAGTCTACTACAAAGAATTGGTTGTCATGGGATGAGCTTTTCAATATAGAAACAGGGCCCGATTTTCATGATGATTACGCTAACGAATTCGCCTTAGATTTTTTTGATAGTACAGACGATTCAAGTACGAAATCAGAAAACTTACAGTTTGATTTTCTTAATGAGGAAGTGTTTAGCGACGTTTCCGAAACTAAAAAATCTAAAAAAAGCTTCACTTGGATTGACGAATCTAAGGGCCTTTTTACTAACTCTCTAGCTTCTAAGCCAACGTTGGATTCTGAAATTGAGAACGTTCGTAAAAAACTTCGTAGAAAACGAGTTCTTTCTCCTACTAGTACTGGTAACGGTGATTGTAGTAAACGAGCAAAGAATACAATGGCAGCTAGAAGATATAGAGAAAGGCAACAAAGGGCCTTGGAGGTTCTTGATGAACGGGTTAAACAGTTGGAACAACAAGTTAACCAGGCCAAAGTGGAGTCTATGTGGTGGAAAATGGAAGCCACTAGATGGAAAACTGAAGCTGAGAAGAAAACTTAATAGTTGATGTATAGTACATGAATAGTAACATCATTCAAGTCCTCTAATTCCTCTTCGTGTCTACAAGTACATATTCGTTTGTCTTCTTTACTTTTGCTGGATTCTATAGGTTTCTTGATGACAGTAATATGCGCATGCTACTTTGTAGGATATTCACCTTTAATTCATTGGTTTGAAGCCTAACGAAGTTAGATAAAGCCTCTTATGACATAAGAAACTCTTATTACTAATCTATAGGCCATTTGTATTTTTTTTTAATTTTTTAATTAAACTATTTAATTCTGGCGAATTTCATAAATTTTATCGCAGAACACAACTGAAAATGGCCTTCAACAGTTGTGAATAAAGAGTTGAAAATTTCATTGCGTTATTTATCGATGTTGCTGTATTCAGCACGTTGGATGTTGGTCAATCATTCCCTATGATGATGATGTAAGTGCCGTTGAAACAAGTTGAGGGATTTTTTCAACAATATGAGGCGCTGCAAGGTTTTCAGAGACTGGTTTGCACAATTTCTATACGAATTAGTAGGATTAAAAGAGACTGAAGGGTAGTTAGAAGCAAGTAGATTATTTGTACTTAAATTATGGTTAATAAATAAAGAAAATTGGTATCAAAAACCAAAAAAAAAGATCCATCTTCTCATTACATTTCGGACTAGAGAAAATAAAAAAGCTTCTCCATCTTCATAAATGCCTCAATAGTTCATTATACATGAATCTAATTCCGTTGCTGCAGATTCTAAGATATTACCCTAAGGGTAACTTAACAAGTATGTCCGATTTCTTAAACAATAGACATCCACCAATGAAAATCCGATGTTTTGTTATTTTCAAAGCCACAAATGTTCAAGATAACAACTATAACCATCAACTCACTTAAATCCCTCAAACCTTTACCGACGCTTGAGTCGATAAATACCCATAGCCCTGTCAAAAATGCTTGGCTTGGTACCTAGTGAGGGTGTCAACAAACCTCGGCTTGGAAATTCAACACGTTCCCAGAAAACACCATTGCATAGAGATATTACCACTATTAACTTAACATGAATCAGCTTAAGTTCCATATATTCACCTACAAAGACCACCGATCAAATTTAGCAGCTAATCTATTGCATTTCCTAATTGGGAACAGTCGCACTCCATCCACATTAGGAATCTTGCAACCATACTCGTGTGACTTCTAATCCACGAGATCGGAGGACGGTTTTTGATCGATAATTACGAATGATATAATGAAGCACGTCTAATTATTATTACACGTGAGTTTCACCGGTAAATGAGCTGATTTCAAGCAAGTTTCACGCGGGATTAAATCCCTTATCTATCGCAATAAGCCTCGTTCGACAAAATTGGATTATAAATGTTTGCAGTCCCTCCCAAAGTCATTTAAATCATTTGTTCCTTACTCTTTAGACATTTCTTCTATCAACTATACACCTTCACGAGCCTTCCTAACAAGGCAAGTGATAACTGCCAAGATTATCATCAGGTAGAGGACGTGCACATACCAACAACGTGGGTTGCAAAAGAAAATTCGCCTATTAATATTATTTTCTAATTAAAAAAGGGAGTGCACAAACCAGAAACGTGGTCCCCCATATCAATCTACAGATCTTATATTCAAAGCAAGTATGACTGTTAATCTCCTATATAACCTGTAAATCATGACAAAAATTGATCTACATCATAACCCGTACTTCACCATCGCTTCTACAGTTTAGCTAATCAATTGCGTTAAGTTTGCACCCATTGGACCCTCTAACTCATTCTCACATAATAATTTAAGCCTCATGGTCTACTTCAAGATTTTCTACACGTGTGGCTAAGAAATGGGTTTAAAGTTAACAGCACTTAACAAACGGATACCAAGAAACCTTGGTAACGGTTCTGTCAATGCAACAGATACACCAAGAAAAAGTATTTGACACAAGACAAGAAATCGCTAGTTAATTGCAAAAAAACTTAACAAAAGCGGTTAAAAATTGACCATTCATATTGATTCAAATGGAATTGTTAACCTATAACGTGGCTTTAATCAATTTGTTCCTACCCACGATCAAATTACCCTAATATACGTTTAAGGCGATTCATTAACATAAAAGAAATTAATTAAGGCCGGTCCTGTATATTATGCTCTTCTCCCAATTTAGCCAGAAATATAAAAACCCCCAGGAATCCTATGAAAAAATTTCAACATACAATGTCATCTGAAGTACAACAAGAAGTTAAATTATCTTCTAAAGGTGGTCAAACCGCTTTCAAAGATTATACCGCTAAATTTGCTCATATTGAAGATCCTTTAGAAAGAAGAAGATTAGCTTTAGAAGAAATTGACAAAGCTGGGTTCGGTTGGACCCAAGTTAAGATGATTTTAATTGCCGGGGTTGGGTTCTTAACTGATTCTTATGATATTTTCGCTATTAATTTAGGTTCAGCTATGATGGCTTATGTTTTCTGGGAAGGTAATACCCCAGATTCTACTAATACTTTGATCAAAGTTTCTACCTCTGTTGGTACTGTTATTGGTCAAGTTGGTTTTGGTTTTATGGGTGATGTTTTCGGTAGAAAGAAAATCTATGGTTTAGAATTAATTGTCATGATTTCTGCAACTATTATTCAATGTACTTTAGGATCATCTCCAGGTATTAATTTCGTGGCTATTTTTACATTTTTCAGAATTATTATGGGTATTGGTATTGGTGGTGATTATCCATTATCTTCGATTATTTCTGCTGAATTTTCTACTACCAAATGGAGAGGTGCTATTATGGCTGCCGTTTTCTCTAATCAAGGTATTGGTCAATTATTAGCTGGTCTTGTTGCACTTATTTTAGTTAGAGGTTATAAAGATCAATTAATCACTGCTACTTCTGGTGAAACTTGTGACCAAGCTTGTAAAAAAGCTTGTGATCAAATGTGGAGAGTTTTAGTTGGTTTTGGATGTGTTCCAGGTATGGTTGCTTTATATTATAGATTAACTATTGCTGAATCTCCAAGATATAAATTAGATATTAAAGAACATGATGAATTAGCAAAAGTTGGTGCTACTGAAGCCATTATTGATGAAAGTGCTAAAGATTTAGCTCCTCCAAAAGCTTCATTTGGTGATTTTGTTAAACATTTCAGTCAATGGAAATATGGTAAAATCTTATTAGGTACTGCTGGTTCTTGGTTCCTTTTAGATGTTGCTTTCTATGGTTTAGGTTTAAACACCGCTGTTATTTTACAAACTATTGGTTATGCATCATCTGATAACATTTACAACAAATTATATGATTCTGCCGCTGGTAATTTAATTTTAATTTGTGCTGGTTCTTTACCAGGTTATTGGGTTTCTATTGCTACTCTTGATATTTTAGGTAGAAAATCCGTTCAATTAGTTTCATTTGTTATTTTAACTGCTTTATTCTGTGGTATTGGTTTTGGTTATGATAAATTATCCGAAGGTGGTTTATTAGGGTTATATGTTTTATGTCAATTTTTCCAAAATTTCGGTCCAAATACTACTACATTTATTGTTCCAGGTGAAGTTTTCCCAACCAGATATAGATCTACCGCTCATGGTTTATCAGCTGCTTCTGGTAAAGTCGGTGCTATTATTGCTCAAACTTGTATTGGTACTTTAATTAACCATGGATGTGCCGCTGATGATAAGAATTGTTTCTTACCACATGTTATGGAAATTTTTGCATTATTTATGTTATTAGGTATATTTACCACCTTATTAATTCCAGAAACCAAGAGAAGAACTTTAGAAGAAATTTGTGAAAAACATCATGATGAAGTTGATACCACTAAATTAGGTGCTGATAGATATGTTGAAGCCCAAAATGATGGTTCTTCAAGCGACAAAAACGAAAAAGATATTGTTTAAATAGGTAATATATTAATAGAGTATTAGCGATTTTCTCTACGTAATTCTTTATTTGTAACTGATTAGGTTACTGTATTTGAAAGTTATTAGATTACTATATTGGTAAAGCGATTAAACCGTATTGGGTAGTGATGAGGTTACTGTAAGAGGCAGTGATTAGGTTTCCGCATCGGGTATCATGATTAGTATCTAGATCGATATTTAGGCTCCGAGTCCGCTATCTGATTGCCTCTGCAGCTTATCAGATTACTCTGCAAGCTTCCAATTCGGATATTGCTGCTTACTGGGCCAGTTGCCAAGCGCCAAGGTGGTACCAGACTTGGCCAGACTTAGTGCCAGACTAGTGCGAGACTAGTGCGAGCCCAGAAACGGTGCCAAGTGCCAAGATGGTCTGTCAATGTAGCCAAGTCTGTGAGGACTAAATCAAGAGCCAAGTTTCCGACGACTGAGCCAAGCCAAGTCCCTGAAAACCGAGAGCTAGTACAGACTTAGCACCCCCCGGCTTCCTGTGCTCGTCAAGGCACGCCAAGGTCCAGTTGTCCTGGTCGCTCTACGGCTTCTGCCCCATTACTCCGAGGGTCGTCCTGGCACCACCACCGCACCATCACCGCACCATCACCGTACCATCACCGCCCCACGCGCTAAGCGCCCACTCCCCCAACTCGTCCTCCTCCACACCATCGCGCGATCTAAAGAACACCATGCATTATTCAAAAGAATTCAAAAAGTACCTCCACGACTGGAGCGTCATCCTCTTCATTGGTTTCTTCTTCTTCTACCTCGAAAATGCAGAACCAAAATTTAGAGATTTCAAATTAAGTGATAGTTCAATCCAACACCTGTACACCACCGTCCAAATTATCAACGATTCCAACCTTTATGTATTGACTTTTTTCATTCCTTTGATTATAATGGCCATTGTGCTTCGTATCAAACACAAAACAGACCAAGTTGCTTTCAATGTGTTACACGTCACCGTGATCTCTTTCCTCTTGAATTATTTCCTTACTGGTACCATCACCGACCTCTTAAAGATCTGGATCTCTAGACCTAGACCCGATTTCATCGACAGATGTGTTCCAAAAGAGTCTACGCCTTACGATACGTATGTTGGCATCGATTCTTGCACGCAAAAGGAGCACATGAAGCTTATAGACGGGATGAAATCGTGTCCTTCAGGCCATTCATCGTTATCTATGGCTGGATGTGTATTCTTATGTCTCTGGTTAAATGGCCAATTCAAGTTATATAACACCAGCAAACAGATTGGGTACCAGATTGCCAGTTGGGCGTACATATTGGTCGGTATATTCATTGCTATATCTAGATCTATTGACTATAGACATCATGTAGAGGACATTTTGTTGGGGTTGGCTATTGGGGCCAGTAGTTCGTATGTAATTTACTTTAGATACTTCCCTAAGCTTGTAGATGGCGACAGCGAGTTACCAGGCCTTCCAGGGCCATGAGGATGTTATTTAGACCAATAAACGTCTGCTTTGTGCAGTGTATTAGCTGCTGGGCCATCGTTGAGCAGCTGGCCTTTGCTGAGCGCCTAGGCCATGACTTCGTTAAGTTTCTGCAACAAAAACCGGTACTCTATCTCTTCGACGTTGTTGATGTTGACATACGCCGGGCATTTATACTTTTTTGCCATCAATTGGCTCAAATTCTTGATCATCTCTTCGTTATTTCCATGCTTAATGGGCACAGAGTACACTTTTCCATGCCTGTCGCCGATGGAGTAATAATAGCCGCCGAAAGTGTCGATTTCTGTATCTTTACGGATATATATGAACAAGGGAGAGGTTTTTCCGTCGCCTCTTTTGATCACCAAATGGAAATCGTTGCCGTGAATATCTACAGTGGATTCGATGTTCATAGTGAAAAACTGTGTCGCGCTGAGGGAAGTATTGAACATATTGGGCAATCACATCACCACCGTCCTGTGCATCTAGATCAAGAGATGTGGAGAATCAAGATACACCGGTTCAGCAAGACACACATAGAGAGAAACAAAATTCAAACAGAGATTAGAAAAGGCCCAGAAATAGAGAAATACACACACCTCTGGCCAATGGTATTCACGACATCGCGACATCCATAGGCTCTATCACCTCTTCATATAAAAAAACTAGATATATTATCTATTTAATTAAAATACTTGTCCGTTGAGGAACCCATTAATGCAAACTCTATCCGTGGTAAACCCAGAAACAAAACAAACTAAAAAACAAACTATCATTATATTTGAATAACCGGTTGAACGTTATTCAATGCGAGTCATTACATTAATTAAGTAATTTCAACCAAATTCACCTAGGGAAACCTAGACATAATTAGACTTGAATATTCAAATCTAATATTTTAAAGTCTTTGGTTGTTCCCATGGGTTTTCTTGATTAGTAAAGTGACCATAAGAAGCAGTCTTAAAGTAAATTGGTCTAGCTAAGTCTAATTCTTTTACAATAACACCTGGTCTTAAATCGAAATTCTTTTTAATGATTTCAACTAATTCTTCAGATGAATATTTAGAAGTACCATAAGTATCAACATGAATTGATAATGGTTCAGCAACACCAATAGCATAAGAAAATTGAACTAAAGCTCTTTTAGCTAATTTAGCATGAACTAAAGATTTAGCAACCCATCTAGCAGCATAAGCAGCAGATCTATCGACTTTAGAGAAATCTTTACCGGAGAAAGCACCACCACCGTGAGCACCCCAACCACCGTAAGTATCAACAATGATTTTTCTACCAGTTAAACCAGCGTCACCTTGAGGTCCTCCAATAACGAATCTACCAGATGGTTGAATGTGGTAAACGGTTTTATCATCCAATAAGTTGGCTGGAACGACTTTTTTGACGATATGTTCAATGATTTCAGATCTCAAGTCTTCAGTGGTGATTTCTTCAGCATGTTGAGCAGAAATAACAATGGTATCAACTCTTAATGGAATAACAGCACCACCTTCCTTTTTGTATTCAATAGTGACTTGGGTCTTGGTGTCAGGTCTTAACCATGGTAAAGCACCGGATCTTCTAGCAGAAGCTAAAGCAGCATTCAATTTATGAGCCAATAAAATGGTTAAAGGTAATTTTTCATCGGTTTCATCGGTAGCATATCCAAACATAATACCTTGATCACCAGCACCTAACTCTTCTAAAGCCTTTTCGTAATGTAAACCTTGGGCAATATCTGGAGATTGTTGTTCAATTGCAACCAAGACATTACAAGTCTTGTAGTCAAAACCTTTATCAGAATGATCATAACCAATATGTTTAATGGTATCTCTGATAATTTTTTGATAGTCCAAGTTGGCTTTGGTGGTAATTTCACCGAAAACCATGATTAAACCGGTTTTAGCAGCGGTTTCACAAGCAACTTTGGATAATGGATCAACAGCTAAACAAGCATCTAAGATAGCGTCAGAAACTTGGTCACAGATTTTATCTGGATGTCCTTCACCGACAGATTCGGAGGTGAATAAGAATTTTTCTTCTTGGGCCATGTTTATAAGTGGAAAATGTGTTTGAAAATATTCAAAAAATGGTTGAAAAATTGGGCTGTTGATGGGCTTATAAATTTTTTTCAGACTGCAGTGAAAAATTACACAAAACCACCGGTGATGTCCATCGTTTAGCTCGTGTTACGAAGAGATAAGGAATTGGCGAGGTTGTGGAGGGGGTATTGGGTTGGTTGTTGGCTTGGGAGGATGGCACGGGGTTGGAGGGTGCGGATCTGGGGTTAAATCTCGAGAATTGTTGTTAATTGGGTAGTTTAAGTGTACTGTTGGTGGTTAACCTATCTACCTTGTGGCTCTTGACGTGCGGATACCGGAACGTTTATGGATCGCATCGTTTACTCTTCGAGCCGATGGAGTCATTTCACGTGACGGATCCTGATAGGCGCATGTGAAAAAGGGCCGTACCGCGCGGTGCGAGAACCAAATAAACGGGCACGTGATGTATATCACCTGACACAAACATCTCTTCAAAACGCGCACCGCGTTTGGTATACATCATGGACTCTTTACCAGACATGCCCCAGGTATCCAGGGCCACCTACGACACACAGATCATCCCTGGGCCCGCTGCTTTGCCAAACGACTCAGAGACCAGTTCGGATGACTCTGGTGCAGAAGAAGATGCTGTTCCAACCCAGGTTCCCAGACTTAGAACCATACCTGACGACTCAGACGACTCAGATAGCCGCTCAGACAACGATTCCGATGTAGATAACGTGTCAGAGAACGCAAATATCGAAAATGTACCACCAGGAAACCTTATGGCTCGAATGGCCGCCATCAAGGAACGAATTACCGGCTCCAAGACCCAAGTTTTGCCTCAATTGGAGATAGACGTGTCGGAAATTGGCAAGCCTTTGGACTCCTCAACACAACCAGTGACTGTAGAGACTGCTGGTATGCCTATAGATCGAGTTTCGTCGAAAATCCCCGAGATTTCACGTGAAAATTCGTCCACTCAGGCCCAAGATACCCAAGAAATCCCCCAAATAAACCCATTAACTGCATTCCAAAACTCTAAAGATTTGCTTAAAGAACGAGCAAGACAGAGACTCGTTGAACGTGAAAAACTAGAGGCCGATATCTCCAATGTGACGCTTACAGATGAAGAGAACGACGAGTATGAAAAGCATACAACCGCCAACGATAAAGATCTTGCGGGAGTTCAAAAGTTTTTGGACATCCAAAAGAGAGACAACTTCTTTCAAAGCGTTCCTAAAGCCGCAAATACGAAGAAGAAGTTCACTGCTAGTAGTTTTATTGAAGATTTCAATAAGGAGTTCAATGTTAAAGAGGAAACTGTAACTCCTGATACCTCTCCTATAAAAGAAACGGTTGAAAAACAACCTACAGCACCCGCAATGGTCTTATCGCAAAACCCGATTGAAATTTATAAGAAAAACCTTCAACAGCACGATACTATTGATTTAGATGATGAAGAAACGGTTCCAAAATTATCTAAAGATGTAGAATTGTTAGTTAAAAAGAAGTTTTTGGCTAAATTGAACAAATCTCCACTGGCCAAAAAGGTTAAAAATCCTAAAAAATTATTGTTCAAGAACTTGTTGAATCTTAATATTGACCAGTTAACTAAAGAAAAGCTTCTTCACGGTACAAATGAGCAATTAGAGGACGAAGAAGACGAGGAAATCATGGGTAACTTGTTAGAAAAGGAAATTGAGCGTGTACAAAATATTAGAAAGAAGGAAAAGTTAAAGGAAAAGGCCAAATTAGCTTTAATTGGCAAGAAAACCGACGCTGGAGATGAAGAAGAGGATAAAGATTGGGATGAAAGTGAAAATGAAGTTCCTAATAGTGATATTGAAGAAGAAGAGAGCGAAAATGACGTCGAAGATGAAAGTAATTCTGATGAAAACGGCTCTGAATCTCTTGATGAAGACGAGGAAGAGGAAATCACCCTTAAGAGGAAAGGTAGAGTTCTCGAATCTGAAGATGAAGAACAATCTCAAAGAGCTAAATCAGACCCTATCCAAGAAAATGATGAATTCATGTTTGGGTTTAAAGACGATTCAGTTGATAATGAAATTTCTTTCGATAAGTCACTTCTTTTTAGAAATATGCACCAAGAAGATGACGAACGAGAAGAGGTTTCGGTGGTTAATGAGGACAGTTTCCGTCTTGATTTAAATAGTCAGTTGCCAGCAAGTCAGATGGACTTTTCTACCCAGAAAGATGGGGGATCACAGGCCACACAAGGTGATATAACCCAGAAAGATATTACTACTCAAAAGGATATCACCAGAAATATCACCCAGAATGATACTCAAAAGGATATTACTCAAAAGGATATCACCCAAAAGGATATTACCCAAAAAGATATCACCCAAGATGCCACTCAGAAGAACTCAGCGGTGGACGATACTCTTGAGATCAACAAAGAAGACGAAGATGATATCAACCCCCAAAGAGTTGCTTTAGCCAAAAAAGCCATTCAATTAAATCAGATCAACGAATCTGAAGAAGAAGAAGACGAAGAAACTCAAGAACAACTTCAACAAAAGATCAAAGAGTATGAAGAAAGAATAAGATTAAGAGAGCTTAAACTTGTTAGAAAGAGAAAAGAAATGGAAAGAAAAGGATTAAAAGATATCATTGAAGGAGAAGCCGAAGAAAGTGAAGACGAATGGGCTGGTATTGGTGGTAGAGATGGCGAGGAAGAGGACGAAAGGGCCAATTCAGAAGATGAAAAAATGATTGATAACAACTTTAATATCGACTTAAATGACGAAGAAGTCAGGAAAAAGTTCATGGAACAATACCAAATTAAAGACAAGAAAGAGTTGGAAAAATTAATTAGTGATATTAAAAACCATAAATTAATCAAGAAAGCGGGTGCTTTGGAAATCGAATTAAGTGAAGAAGAAGACGAGTTGTTAATGGCTTATAGAAGACAAAAAATCAAGGAACAACGATTAAAGTTGCAAGAAGCTAAAAAGCTACAAAAACTAGTTAATAGTAACAAATCTAAAGCGTTTTTTGAGAGTATTCAAGGAGAAGATGCTACTATTAAAATTGATGATGAGGAAGAGGTTGAAGAAGACTCTGCTGATACTCAAAACCAAGATTCTAATGATATCAAGAGTAAAACCAAAATCATTGGTGAAGACTTCATAAAGGCCAAATTATCTTTCCTTCAACAAACGACAGATGATTATGAGCTTGAACAACAGAAAGCTAATAATCAACATGGCGATGTTACAGATGAAGATGAAGAAGATTTACAGACCTTAAAAATGAGATCAATGAATAGCTTAAAAAGAACCAGATCTCAAGTATATGAAGATCTTGTAACCGATGTAGATAGCACACAAGCCAACGAAGAAGAAGATGAAGATGATGAGTTGATGCCTCGGAAGAAACCTTCAATTATTCAATCATTCAGATCTGCTGCTACAGCATCTCAGAAATCATTTAGTGGGGTCACAGTTAGTAAGCAGTACAAGGTTGCATCGGGCTCAAAGGCCTCGATTACATTTATATCGAAACAGAAAAAAGTAAAAACGCATTCTTTAAAGATGGGAGGTTCTAGTATATTAAAAGCAAATGAATCTAATTTTAATTAGTATGTAGAATAATGAACGGAGTAGCGGCATGAAATGAGTGTAGTAAGTGTAATACAGTAAGCAGCGATGTAAACGATGTGATGCAGTAATTAGCGGTGTAAATGGTCTAATGCAGTGAATAGCGATGTAAATGATTATAATGCAGCAGGAATGAATAAATAATGAACAGCGACCACTAGCTAATAGCAGCGGGTACCGTAATGATTGATTTTGAATACGACGGTTAGTATAGAGTATTATAACCGAGTTAATAACCGGTTTTGTTGTAGCTTTAATTTATTCTTGAGTTGAAAACCAAGATAAAAGTGGACTATTATAGCTAAAACGATGCATTTCCTAGCATCATACTCTGTTTCCATAAACGGTCGTCTTCCAATATAAACGATCTATTTGAATCCATCAATAACGACCCAAACCTTTTTCCAGGCGGTAGACGTTTTAATTGATTTTCATTTTGAATAGTTATTGGTAGCGTCTTTGGCTTTGATTTAAGTTCCTCTAATTTATCTGTCCGCCGACGTTTCCTAGGTTCCTTTAAATTAAGGTCTGAAGCAACACCTTGAATTTGCTTAGGAGCTGGTGGTTCAGCATGCATTAGTTGTAGAAAAGCTTCAGTCAAAGACGAACCAATTAACGAGTTCCGTCGCTGGTCTTGATTTGTATTGATACAATTTTCCGTTGGATTAGTGACTCCCAGTTTCTCAGGAGAAGTGATGAAATTCAAGAAAGAAAACTTTGGTTTTTTGGGTGTATTATTAATGAATTTATGCAACAATGTTTCTGAACTGACTTCATTATCTTCTTCTTCTATATGAACACTTTTCACCGATTTAGGACTATCTCTAACGGAATAGATTGATTCAATAGTTGGAGAAATATGCTCCAGTGAAGGTTTTATATTAGTGATGGGATTGTGAAATTTCAAGACCGGCTTTTCAACTTCGGTGTTTTTATGTACATGGTTAAAGGTCTTAAAAGCTTTAGGAGAGCCGGAGCTACATTCTGAAAGACCTAGACCCGAAAGAGTTTGTCCCGAAAGCTCTTTTTCAGAACCATAGCTCTCTGGACTACCAGGCAATTCATTTTCGCTGACACTTTCTCTTCGTACATAAGGATAGCTATCTTTAGTAAGATGCACTCTTGATTTACGCAAAAACCTTTCGAAATTATCAAAACTTTCCATCCCAAGCGTAGAACTGTTAGATAAAAGCGATCCCGAATCATTGAAGTCCATTGACGATGATATATCATAATCTCCAAAAGTTTCAGGAGTGGTATCACTACTTTGAGGATAAGTAAGATCCATCAAGTCATTTTCAAAACTATTATCATCATAATCAAGAATGGTATCAGGTGTCTTGAACTCGGGAGCTTCAAATGATGTATCTTCAATAACGGGGCTCACAAAAAGGTTAGCGATCTTGTAATGGGACTTCTTTTTGTATACCTTATTTGGCTTCGTCTTTATAGGTTTAAGTGCAAGGTTAGATATGGATATGGATTTGGATATCTGCTTATGCATAGACTTTAATTCGGAGCTTCCAAAAGGATCGTCGGTACCCTTTTGAGAAAGATTTACATGATCGGCATCACCATGATCGGCATCAACAGGATTGGTGTTGATTTTCTCTGGCTTTATTTGGATATTATACTTCTCCTTTAGATAGGAATATTCCCTCGTTAAGTTATCACATATATTAGTGTTGGTCAACACATCGTTTTGGAGATAATTTGTTTCAAAAAGACTCGTCTTCTGGATGAGTTCATTAAACTCACATGAATACATGTAATGATTATGTAAAGTATTGGAGTTTATATCAATTTTTATATCAAAAGTTGAAATATCGTCATTATGATGGAGGATGGACTGGATTAAAGTATTTGATTCCTGGAAACAATCAAGAAGTCGATCTGAGGTGTTCTCGAGTCCTTCTACCAACAGGAGAAGACTATCAACGGTGACCATAAGGAAGGGAAGACTAAGGGTAGGAATGGATCAAGATTATTTGGAAAACAAAAGGTAAAGAGATGCGACCACTGTGCAGGAGACGAGAATTATGTACAGGAAAACATGTATATGTACAGGTCCAATGTTTATGGTAAATCATTTTTGTCGCACCTGTGGAAAGAGGAACGGCTAATCGGGACGATAGGTTATTGGTAGGTGTTAGGGGATCAGAGGGGGTATTAGATGTGAAGATACTTGATTATAGAAGACGTGTTTGTAGACGTGAACTTGGGCAAGTTTTCCAAGGGGCCAAAAACGACGTATATGCAGAGATTGGGCGGTTGCCAGTGTGGTAGTATGCAACTAACTGAAATGCGGGAGTGCATATAGGCTTCCTAAAGCCTGTTGATTCAGTCTTAACTTTAAGCTTAAAAAACGACATTAATGTAGAGGTTTTTATGTGGCTCGTATACATGTGTACCTTGATCTCTATGTCTCTATAAATTGTGTTCTGCAGTCTATCCACAGACTAAGTTGCCGAAATAGACTCTCACCAACTGACTACCACCAATATACTCTACATTACTGCCCCTTCTATACCCTGCTTACTTTATGCACAGAAGACTACTCCATCATTTTGCGACATGAATAAACAAACAATACGCTTCTTCTACAAATTGGGAACTACGAGTACCCAAAAAAACTAACGCTCAGAGATAAGCTTCATAAATGTACATTTAATTATTTCGTCTTGGTTTTCTTGTCTTTTTTATCCTTTTTTTCCTTCTTTTCAGAATCATGTTTCCTCTTTAACTTGTTTTCATAAACAGGTTCTTCTGGAGCCTCAAAAGGCTTTTCTCTTTCTTGTTTCTTTACCTCAACTGCCTCTTGTTGCTTGTCTATCTTTTCTTCCAATTTCTTTTGCTTCTTTTGCGATTTATTCAAGAAATATTCACCACTTTCAATTTGTAAATCAACCTTTCTAGGTTGTTGTTGAGGTGGGAATGGAGTGTAGACCTTCTTCTCTTTGATAGAAACCTTCTTTCTTTGAATATTACGTTTCTTGAACATTGGTAAAAATCTAGACCAATCTTCGTTTTGCAATTCGGGTTTCTTACTAAGCTCTTGTTTGATCATCAACTCCTTGATGTGATAAATTGGATGAACATTCTTCATACAATCTTCCACAACCCTTCTGACTTCTTTTAAGCCTTTGTAATGACCCATAGCACTCACAGTATTACCTTGAACCAAAATATAGCATTTAGTTAACAATTCTAAAGCCTTTAAAGTGTTCCCATTAGGCCCAACCAATCTTTGTCTTCTCTTAATAAATCTATCTTTATTACTGACAAAGTTCCCGATCTTAATCACATCACATGCTACATCATCTTGTAAAATTTTAATCGCTTGAGGTAAAGGAACAGATCTGGCCAATAATTTGATCAAGTCTCTTGCCTTCAAGATCATCGATGGGTCAAAAGTCTTTCTGGTGGTCTTAACTGTCATGCTTCCTTCTACCAAGTCAAGCTGACATGCTATGTGATGCTTATCTAATGCAGTAGTTACCTCATTCCAAACCGACTTAAGATATTGTTCTCTATACTTTGGAAATAACGTCATGAACGTCGACTCTTCGGTAAATGGTTGCCCAGACGCATTGTCTTCGGGCTTGAACTCTTCTATCTTCCATTTGTCTATATCTGGGGTGTCCCAAGGTTTATCACGATTATGAGTTGAAACCATTTTTGAAATTTTTCACCTCATCGCGCGATGAGATTAAATATCTGGTACCATTTCTTTAGCTGCTATGAGACTGAAAAAGGTTAGTAAGGGAGTTAGATCCAAGAATAGTGTTAGGAAGGTGACTAGGGGTCAAGCTAAAGCCACCAAGCTGAAAATAGAGAGGCTTAATACCGATTTAGAGCAGATTGAAGACATTAAATCGCTGTTGAGTGAGCATCTGCCGGCTGTAACTAAGAAAGCGTTGGATGTGAAGGAACTTAAGAAGGATTTGAAGGTGCAGAAGGAGAAAGCCAACGAGAATAAGAAAGTTGAGGATGAAATACTTCAACAGTTGGAGCTTATAGGGGGAATAAAGATGTGAAAGGTGTTGTAAAATAGAGACGTTTGGGAGAGAGGTAGGAGACACACACAGAAGAGTTCCATGCAAGTAAAACTGAAAATGGGGTTATATAGAGTAGTTAGGAATTATTAAGGAACTCCGGGGGGTTTTTAAGGCCTTCTTCGGTGTTTTTGGGTTGCTCTGGATGAGATATGGAACAGAAGTTGGTATAACAGTTCTTTTAGTTATTTCTTCTCTCCATGAAAACTATCAAGTAGTGAGCCAGTAGTTTCATTTTTTATTCCATCAGACCCACAATGGACCGTAACTCGTGCACTGGATGCACAGTGGGGCTCATCAGTCTGGTTGGTTATTCAGCTCATCGCCAATCAGCTTATTACAGAGCTCATCTTAGAGATTTCAACACCAACCCTTGTCTATATAGCAAAATACATAAAATTTATACATAGTCCATATACCGTAATTCCGTCATCTTCGTATCATGTCAACCTTTCAACCTTAAACCATTTCATTCTATTACCGCACATGTGCCCCGGACCTGCCAAAACCCGTCTAACTTATCACCGATTGTGCCGACCTATACACTTTAAACTTTAGCAATTGTCTACCATAACTCAATATACACATGTCCACAATAACCCCAACCCCTCAAATAAACTTCAAAACCCTCTGAAATCGGTCTCTATTGGACAAACCGAGTCTATAGACCCGTTCCTGTATATACGAGCCGCAATCAATATAAAAGTGAAAAATTACCTGATATTGTCATTATGACATTATCTAAACACGTTAACACCTCCCAATTGAGTGCTTCATTGGTTACAAAGGTCCACAAGACCCCTATCAATAGCCACGAAGAGTTTCTCTCGGAATACGACTCCAGTACCTTGATTCCTGAGTTCGAAATCCCCACAAATTCTAGCGATAGCAAATTAATTGTGAAATATCTCGAGGAAGAATTGTCTCTAGATGGAAACCCTACTCTAAATTTGGCTACTTTTGTAAACACCGAGCTTCACGAACTGGCACAGAAGATTATCACCGAAAATTTGGTGAAAAATCTTGCTGATAACGATGAATATCCTAGTTTAATTGAGTTTCAGAACCGTTGTGTAAGCATTTTAGGTAATTTATGGCATGCACCCACTCAATATGATGATGGAAGAGGCCGTGATATTCCCACAAGCATTGGAACTGCCACAACTGGTTCCTCAGAGGCAATTATGTTGGGGGGATTGGCATTGAAGAAGAGATGGCAGCAAGCTCGTAAAGAGCAGAATAAACCAATTGACAAGCCAAATATCTTGATGGCTTCGTGTGCTCAAGTGGCCTTGGAAAAATTCGCCAGATATTTTGATGTAGAGGCCAGGTTAATCAATATTACCGAGGCCAGTGGCCATTTGATCGATATTTCTAAAATTAAAGAGAATATCGATGAAAATACTATTGGGATCTTTGTCATTTTGGGTTCAACTTTCACTGGTGCATTTGAATCGGTTGAAGAAATCAGTAAGATTTTGGATGAAGTTGAAAAGGAACAGGGTCTTGATATTAAGATCCATGTAGATGGGGCCAGTGGTGCATTTGTAGCACCTTTTATCTACCCAAATTTGAAGTGGGATTTTGCTGTTGACCGGGTTGTTTCTATTAATGTAAGTGGTCACAAGTTTGGTTTAACTACTGCTGGATTAGGTTGGATTCTTTGGAGAGAAAACAAATATCTTCCAGAAAGTTTAAGATTTAAACTTGATTATCTTGGAGGTATTGAAGAGACTTTTACATTGAATTTTTCAAGACCTGGATTCCCTGTTATTCACCAATACTTTAACTTTTTGACTTTTGGTAGAGAAGGGTATACCAAGATCTTTGAAAATTGTATTAATAATGCCAGATTATTATCCAATTATCTCGAAAAATCGCTGTATTTTGAAGTTCTTTCAGTGATTCACAAGCCTCATCACGGTGCCCATTCTAATGCCACTTATAATGAAAAGTTTCAACCAGGTTTACCTGTGGTAGCATTTAGATTCAGCAAGGATTTTAGGGAGAAATACGCCGAAATTCCTCAAGGTATCTTGTCGTTACTCTTAAGAAATAAAGGATTTATTATTCCTAATTATCACTTGAGTCCTAACGAACAAGATAAGGAGATCTTAAGAGTGGTTGTTAAACAATCACTTAGTTTGAATCTTCTTGAAAAATTAATGCAAGATATAATCAAGACAACTGAATTATTGATTCAATCTTGTGATCTGGTTAGAAATATTGTCAAGTTACAAGAAAGTGGGCAAGTTGATCATGAGTTGGTTTATGATTTGTTACTTTCCATTGCTTCCAATGGGGTCGAAGAGTTGAAACCAATTCATCTTCCAGAAAAGAAAAGTACATACAGAGGTACTTGTTAAATATGGTTCGTTTGTATTTGATATATGTTTATCGTTTGTGTTCTCTAGTCTCTCACTTATGCTGTAGTGCCTGTAGTATTCCAGGAAATGGTCAGTCTGCTCGCTGGCATGTTTGGCAGCATCTGTTTGACAGCTTCTGCAATAGCCTGGTACACTGCCATTCCATAGACCAGTAGTGGGTATACCGATAGGTTTAGACCTGGCAGTGTTGAGGCATTTATGCCATTTTAGAGGCACCGAACAAGACAAGAGCAACGCATAGGAGAGAAATAGTACGGGCCCATGATTAAGAAGCTTATGTCAGAAATATAAGGTGCTTAGACGGTTAATGTGGGGAGAATTGCTCTGAAAGGCAGATAATTGCCCAAACAGCGTCAATGACCCAGAAAAAAGCCCACAAAAAGACCCAGAGATATAAACAGAGACCCACAATGCACCAACCAAATCTAACCCTAAAAACCTACCCCAACATGCCCATACCACCACCTCTCCAAAATTACCTCATCTCATCTCTTCCCCTATTTACACCCGTGCACCACACGCATTCAACACCCGTCCACCTACAACCGCGTACTGTTCGTCTAATTATACAAACGTCTAAACCATCGCGTACTAACGTATCCAAATGCCGTAATTCCACTGCCGAAATAAGCACTTCAAACTCGTCTCTCCCAGACGTGTTCCTCATGTTTCAAACCCTTCAAAACCCGCCAGATTTCGCCAAAACTCTCCCGAAATTTATATTTCTACAAACTGCTCTACCACCCCATTCACCCCATCAATAATTAACCCGTCCCCATCTCTAATTACCGCTAAATTATCAACAAAACTGCATACAATGAGACACGCTTTCCTAAATCTCACCTTGAAACATTCGCAGGAGCGAACGCGTACGCGATGATTTTCTGCGCAGGCACCAATTTGGTAATAGTCGACAAAAGATTTTTTAAATATTGGCTTGTTTTCTTTTTGTTAAGATTTTAAAGATTCCATTTATTATTCATTCGTTCAAATAAAACATGTCTTATCATTCAAGACAACCATCAATTGCGTCGTCAATATTATCCAATGCCCATAGTCATCCTCAGTTCATCGGGCCGTGGAAGCTTGGTAAAACCTTAGGAAGAGGTGCTACAGGACGTGTATTATTAGCTACCCACAGAACAAATGGTCAGAAAGCTGCCGTTAAGGTGGTGTCCAAAAGTGACTTAGATGACGAAGGAAATAAGAACCCTACCAGTGACGGAGGGCTCCCATATGGTATTGAAAGAGAGATTATTATCATGAAATTGTTAACCCATCCAAATGTTTTAAGACTTCACGACGTGTGGGAAACATCAAAGAATTTGTATTTGGTGTTGGAATACGTCGAAGGTGGTGAATTATTCGACTTGTTGGTCGAAAGAGGCCCATTACCTGAGCCTGAAGCCGTCAAATATTTCAGACAAATAATATTGGGGACTGCTTATTGTCATGCCTTAGGGATTTGTCATAGAGATTTAAAGCCAGAAAACTTGTTATTGGACTCCAATTTGAACGTTAAATTGGCTGATTTCGGGATGGCTGCTCTTGAAAGCGATGGGAAGTTATTGGAAACTTCATGTGGATCTCCACATTATGCTGCTCCGGAGATTGTTAGTGGATTAAAATACCACGGGAACGCATCTGATGTGTGGTCTTGTGGGGTCATATTATTTGCTTTGTTGACGGGGAAATTGCCTTTTGATGACGAAAATATAAGAGATTTGTTATTGAAGGTTCAAGCTGGTAGATTTGAAATGCCTACTGATATAAGTTTTGAAGCCCAAGATTTAATTGCAAAGATGTTGACTGCTAATCCAGATAGAAGAATTGCTACCAATTTGATCTTAAAACACCCATTATTGACCAAATATCCAATTCCAAATGAAGATTTAATCAGTGTCAAATCTTTACCACACCCACAAACCGCTTCTATGTCATTAGGATCAATTAAAAATATCGACAAGACTATTTTACAAAACTTGACTATCTTATGGAATGATAGATCTCAACAAGATATAATAAAGGCATTATTAACTAATGGTCCAAACCCAGAAAAAACTTTTTATGCCTTGTTATTAAGATATAGACATAACCAAGAAGATGGTACTAACTCTCCAAAGAAACAAGCATCGATGTCTAATGGTCCTATTACCAATAATCATAGAAACACTTCTTTCAAAAACAGAAGAGTTAGTCAAATATCGGCTTCATCTTCTCGTCATAGACCGGTTCTGTTCCAATATAAAAATAGAACCAGTATGTTGAATACTGGAAGAATAAGTGCTTCTTCAAGTGTAAATAATTCTCCATATAAATCTCCAAGAAACTCTTCACCAAGGAAATATGTGAATGGATTTAATAACTCTCCATATAGAGGATCTCCAAGAAGATCTCCATTCAAATCTCCTGGTCGTAATGTTAATGGTGAAAGGTTATCTACCACCCCACCGGCTGTGCCTAGAAACATTTATAATGAGATTGTTTCTGCTCAAAGAAATGGTTCAATGCCTCCGCTGTTACCTTCTAAAGATAGTATAGATCATTATAAAAGAGTTCTGGCTTATAAACAAGCTCACCAATATGATCAATCTGGTTTTCAATACCAACAGCAAGGCTCTCAAGGTGGTTATCAATATCAACAACAAGGTTATCCACAAACAGCTCCACTTCAAGCACCTCTTGGTGGCTCTGGAGGTTATAATGGTACTAATAATGCCAATACCAGCAGTGAATCCAATGGCAATGGTGCTGATTTAATGGCTTCAGCCAACTTTTCATCTCCTAAAGCATCTCCAAAGAAGAGAAATTCTCTTATGAGATCTTTATCAAAGAATAGATTATCTAGAAGAAAATCTATGAGAGCTTCTATGACTACTGGATTAAAACGTAACTCCATCACCGTCAAATTACTTTCTACATATGCCAAATTGGCTGGTGAAAGTGACTGGGAATATATGGACAAACAAACCAGAAGAACCTCAGCTACATTTGCAACATTATGTGACAAGATCTTTAATCAAGAAGATTATAATGAAGATGAAGAAAATCTTGTAGATGAAGAAGAGAAAGAAGCTAGAGAATATGAAAGATTAATGGAAATGGAAAGAAAGAAACACGAAGCTGAATTAAAGGCCAGAAAAGAATTAGCTAAACAAAGAAGAAGACAAAAGAGAAAATCTTTATTATCTTCAAGAAAGTTAAGTATCTTAATTAAGGATGATGGTAATAATAGTGAAACTGATATAACTGTTCAAAGCAATGAATTAAGTCAACCTAAGAGACAATCTAAATTAGCACAACCAACTAATTTAAGAGCTATTTCTGAAGGTACCGGTAAAGAAGCTGCTGAAAAGGATGAGTTAACTATTGAAGATCTTGAAAATATCAAGAGAAGATCAGTTACTCAACCAGTACCAAGAGCTAGAAAACATCCAATTTTGACTAGAAGACCAGTTTCAAGATTAGATCCATTATGGACCGCTTATGAAAATGAAGAATTAAATAGAGCCAAAGAAGCTTTAGATGCTGAATACAGAGATTCTAAGGTTAAAGTTGTTAAATCTAAGAAGAAACAAAATAGAGATTCAATGATTTCTGTTATGGATGATACCACTGTTAAAAGACAATCTAAAAACTACCAATTACCAGATGTTGAACATGATGATTCTGATTTAAGTGAAGAATATATGACTGAAATCAGAAAGTCTAAATTATTGAATTCTCAATATAACATTAAAGGAATGGTTGAAGAGAAACCAATTGAAATTCCAAAGAAGAATCAAAGAAAGACTTTAATTGGTGATGTCAAGATTCCAAATGTTACTAGAAAATCCAGACACTTTACTAATTCTAACAAGAGATTATCAGTGTTATCTATGTATTCAACCAAAGAATCTTATCGTGATTTAAGTTCGATTATCCAAGATGAAAGTAATAAAGATGCTGCAAGAATGCCTGGTTTAAGAACTAGTTTCGCTGATAGATTAGATAGAGTTGGATTACCTGGAACTTTGGAAGATGATGATGAAGATGATGCACCAATTGATGAAGGTTCAATTATGGACTTTGAAGAACATTTGGCTAATAAAAGATCTAGTTATTACGCTGGTAGATCAAACACTGTTAAAAGGTATTCTAAAGTTAAATCAAATAATAGACCAATTTCAGATTTACCTCAATTACCAACAGGTAAAGCTCAAAGAAAGTCAAATTATGATTATGATGAAACTTTTGCAACCAAAGCTGATAAACATGGTAAACACGTTAAAGATGATTACTATGGTGGTGTTTTAGATGATGATGAAGATGATGAAGAAGAGGAAGAAGATGATGAACCAGAAACTGAAGGTGAAACTAAAGTATTTGAAAATATCAAATTACCACCTTCAAATAATGGTAATAACGGTAGAAGACAATCTAAAACGGATCGTAGACAACCAAAAGTTAAGTCTATGTTACCTAGTGCCGAAACCATGTTATTACCAAATCTTGATACCCAATTACCAGGTGGGGATCCAAGAATTAGTAAACCAAAACCATATAAACCAACTGGCACTAATACTAAACCAGCCACTGGTCCTGGTTCTAAAGCTACCAAGCCTTCAGAAAATGCTAAATCCAAACCTTTGGAAGATACTACCAATAAACCAGATCAAAAGAAGAATAAATCTATCTTCAGAAAATTATCTTGGGGTACTAAAAAAGCATTAGATGAACCAAGTGGTAATACACAATTACCATCACCAGCTAATTCAAGAGAGCAATCATTTGATGAAAAAACTAAACCACCACAAAGACAAAGCTCTTTCTTCAGGTGGTTTTCATCATCAAATGAAGCAACTACTGAAGTTGAAATTAAACGTTATAGAACTATCTTACCTAAACAGGAAATGTCTACTGCATTATTTGCATTATTAAATTCCTGGTCTAATTTTGGTTTAAAGAATCTTAAAAATGATACTTATGCCAATATTATAACTGGTGGTATTTCAAAACATAATGCATTCAACTTAAAGAGTTGTAAATTCAGAATTAAAATTAATTCAAGAGAAATGAATCAAAAATCTGAAATTGTTTGCGCTAGGGTTAAAGGGTCAAAGGTAACTTCTAATACTTTATTTAAAGAAATTGAAAAAGTATTAAGAAAAGAAGGTGTTATGGATAATTAGGGAAATGGTTAAAGAGATTAAAAACTCACTCAAAATTGTATAATTATGTTTTCGTATAGATTAATATAGTAAGTTATTCATTAGTAAATCCCCCAAACATCTTCACATCCATGACAAAACTTGGAACATGCAACTGATGCCGATAATGGGTAATCACTAAGACCGATTTTTTCATCAACAAATTCATCTGCAAAATTATCTTTACCTCTAGCCATGGCCCCAACAAATACACAAATACTTTCATTTTCATCCAATGTTGAAACGTAATCTTGAACTCTTCTGATCTCAGCATCAAACGATAAGGTGATCTTTCTACATTTGGTTGGTAAATGGTCGGTTATTGGGTTTTTAATCACTTTTAATAATTTTTCTTCAGAATTAACTGATCTAATACTTAATTTATGTAATAATTGAACCATTAACCCACTAAATCTCTTGAAAGTTCTGGGGATTCTTACAGAAGGATTCACCTCGATCAACACACCTCTGGCGGTTTGTATATACACTTGTAACTTACCTGCTTTATTAATTGGAGAGTCTAATA
Organism: Yamadazyma epiphylla; assembly: GCA_030571925.1. Taxonomy (NCBI): domain Eukaryota; kingdom Fungi; phylum Ascomycota; class Pichiomycetes; order Serinales; family Debaryomycetaceae; genus Yamadazyma; species Yamadazyma epiphylla. The sequence continues at coordinate 51,049 of JAJLZA010000024.1, forward strand.
ATGTCAATAAGCATTGATGGGTTATATCAGGTCTAGCTTCTGCAATATCTCTTCCCATTTTCTTCAATAACCCTTGATGATCGTCACAGTTTAACAATGCATACTTGTCACCTCCAGATCCTCCTGTGCTGACTTTGTGGGTTTCTAAACATGCTTGGGATAATACTACAATTAATCTTTTGGTAGACTTATCTTTAGAGCTGAGTGGAGTAGGCTGTACTGGGACTAATGATGCGGGAGGTGCCGAAGTTTTTGGAGCCGAAGTTTTGGTGGCAGTTTTGGTGGCCTGTTTGGTTTCAGAGACAACTTCCCCGTTTGCTTTTTGGTTGTTGGTTTCACTCATGGTTCACTATCTCATCAAGTTTTCTCATAAATTTTTCACTCTACCAAAAATGGGTCGTGTGACCACCGTATCGCATCTCTGATAATGTCTAACGCGCATAATAGCGATGCAATGATGGATAACTCCTACGGCTTTTCGGACGATGAGGAGTTTTTGGCGACCATGAAGAAGCCCACTCGCTTTGCAAACACGTCTCCATCATCGGAATCCCCTGCAAATGCGTCAATAGTCTCCACAGGACCCCTGGCCCTCCCCTCCAGTTCCACTGATCATACGGGCCCTATCAACTATACCCAGCTCCCCCCAGAGATCCGTTCTAAACTCTACAAAGCAGACGGTGAAATATCGATCCTTAGGGCCCAATTGAACGAGATCAGGGCCAAAACGAGCGAAGAGACCAAGAAAATCCACGAAAACTTCAAGGCCTCCAAGGAAAGTATGCAAGAAAAGATAGATCTGCTACAGTTCATTGTCCAACGACTTGAAGACGAGAAACGGTTCCTTGACGGGCAGGTCAAGGCCAATTTTTCCAAAAGAAGACGGACAGATGGGCCCGTTACGGCGGCTTCGGTATCGGCAGACAGTACCATGGCCTCCAGTCCGGCCCCAGCACCGCTACTGGGGGAACAAACCAGTAAAGTGGTCAAAATTCAAGACGAAACGTCTTCGTTGATCGAGTACGTTCGAAAAATCAGTATCAATGGCTCTTGTATGACCTCTATGGAGTTTTTGGACAGGATTTGCATCGATATTGATAAAGATATTGATGGATACACCTTCAGACGCCAACGTACGCTTTCCAGTGCTATAATTGAACTTATAATCATCCACAAGTCGCTACGGTTGGATAATCTTATCACCAAACTATGTAAGATTCTCTCTGAGTTTGTCACATGGTTAACTAATCAGACAGACTACGTAAGATTCTCTATTCTTCTGGCACCATTTATCTACTCTATTATTCATGGACTTTTGGGTTATAAGCCGTTGGCGATCACCAAAGACACCATAGTGATTTTAATGGAGAAAGTGACTAAAACGGTTATTAAATATCGTTACAACGTCGACGATAACACCGACCTTGAGTTTATAGATGATAGACTTACATCTCAGGATACGCTTCTTCAAAATCTCTTGATTTTGTGTGGAATGGATATCATAGAACAGCTTTTCGTGCTTACGAATGCTATAGATGATCAAATAGGGTTCCAGTTATTAACTGATTATGCTGAAGATGTTATTTATGCGTTTCTGTCTACGAATATAGCCATGGCCAAACAAATATCTCAGGTCAATATTATATTTAACATTGTACAGATCTACAAAAATCTTAATTTTGTTGCTACTACCACCCGGAAATTGACACCAACAGATATGCTAAGGTTTATTCAGATATTCTTTATAGATATGTCTATCAAACGAGGGTTTATGTTCTATGGTTTGAACAGAACTATTGGTAATAACACCAATATCAACAAATTAATTAAATTAGTACCTAAAGATGCTAATATCATTTCCCAGGCGATTATCTCTAAACCTGATCCATTGCCAAATGAATTGGAATTGGAATTAACTTCTGATCAAGACCAACCATGGGTCCAAGAAGTGAAACACAAACTAGGTAAAGAAACCAGCAGTGCTAATCATGTTGAATTTAATCAAAAATTTAAACATGAACAGCATTTGCTTGAACTTAAGCTTGAAATTTGTAAGTTTATAGAGACATATTTGATCCGTACAAGAGATCTAGCGGTTTTAAACGATAAAAACTTGATTAAATTGATTGTTAAAATCATTAACCAAGAACAAGTAAGTATAATTAATGCTCCTAGATCATCATTAGTAGATATGCGGATCAGCATTATTTCATATTTCATCAAGATCTTAAATTATCTATTTAAAACCGTACAAAACCTTCACGATATCATCACCACAGAAATTATGGTGGAATTATCGATAGTATTACTGAAAATTTCGTTTAACCACGATGTTCTATCAGTTTTAGGTGACAAACTAACCACCTCTTTAAGAGCAAAAGGGTATAAGAATTATATTTTTAACAAGACCAGCGAGTCCAGAGCTAGAGATATCTTTCATACCAACGAAGTAGAATACCCAAATGGGACAGAATACCCTTATGATTCCGATACTGTAGAGTTATCGAGAGAAATTTTGGCCATTTGTCTTGATAACGAATCAGCAGATAACTTGTACTTAAACATGATTAATGAAATATCGCTTTATGGTTATAAAGGAATAACCATCACCCCAGAACTCCAACAAGAGTATGACAGAATACATAAAGAGCAAGATATGATATTAGATTAAGATAATAAAACTAATGTATATAATGTAAATTACACAATAATTAATGATATATATTCATTTATAATTATTCATTTGATGAGTTTATACATTTATTGGGTTTGGAAACCGTTTCTGAATCTTCTAGAAACATGTTTTAAGTAAGACATACGACCGGTACCGGTAGTTCTTCTTCTCTTAGCTTTTAAAGCCCAGTTGTGAGATCTCATTTTAGCAGCTGGGTAACCACATGAAGCACAAGTGCTTTTTTGGACGTGGTATGCTCTTTCACCACATCTTCTACATAAAGTGTGTGATTTATTGTGATTTTTACCAAAAGATGGAGTACCTTCTATAGAATTAGTTAGTATATGAAATTTTTCACTCTAATGTTAGATGACATGTACGATGGATTTGCGGAGCTATCTACTTATTCAACTTGTCAGACTTCATGACAAACTCAAACCAAATGAAGTTTCATTTACAGGATGTGATTTGGGAGGATCACCTGGCTTACAGGCACTGGATGAACAATTTTTCAGTCTTCGATGGACTCTTTTAAACAGTAATGAAATAAAACATATAGGAGGGGACCCACTCTTCCTAGTAAGGATGGTCTTGTTATTCTATCTATCACCATAACATATCATCTACACATTCATAATGTTAATTAATATCTTTACATACTACCCATGGTTAATTATTCTTTATAGTTTAGTGAAAAAAAATTCCAGTGAGAATCTACTTGATGAGAAAAAAAAAATAAAGTGACACAAAAGTGAATTTTTCGCCATACAGCTAAATTTCTCAGAACGCCGTCACGAGGGCGCGAGCCCTAGTCACCAGACCTCAGGTCGCACCTCGCAGGTGCTCGCGGTCCTCGAGTCATGTCGCGGGCGCGTGTCGCATCGCGTCGCTATCAAAACCAAAACAGACGCGAGACATTTTTCACCGGCTGCAAAATATAGAAACCGTGTAGTAAATAAATCCATCATCACTTATCAGATTTCTTCCGGACACCGTGCAAAAACTCAACATGTCCACCCAATTTCCTCCATCTTCTCCATTGAGAGAAGAAAAATCAAAATCAGATCCTTTTGCTATCAATCCTAAGAAACATCTACTCGAACAAAGAGGAAGAGACACATACCCATCACCTCATCCTTCCTCCACCCTTGGAAGATCCTCTTCACCTCACTATGAAGACCTGTTTGACGTATCAAAAGAGGTCTTCGGTGGCTCCTCTCCTCAATATTATCCACAAGAAGAAGAGCCTAAAAAGGCAGCTTTTTCAGTAGATAAGCCTTTGGTTAATCCCAATGCTGTTGATCCTAACGTTAGAATAACCAAGGTTCCTTTGACCAAATCATCAATTGTGGTTGGAAGATCATCACAAACCAGTGACGTGGCCATCAAGACCAAAAACAAGGCGGTTTCAAGAAACCATTTGAAGATCGATACCACCGAAGACCATATCACCATCGAGTGTTTAGGCTACAATGGCTTTGGTATCACCATCCCAAGACCTTGCAAAGTCACAAATGATTCTAAGAACTCCAAATTCTTTGAAGTAGTCGAAACTTCTCGTCCTTTATCTGTTTTAAAATCGCATATTAACTCCAAGACCATTACTTTAAGCTCTAATTTGACTGAATTTATAGTTAGGAAATCTGAGGTGGTTAAGCTTCCTAAAATACACAACTTGATTATTGAAATCAGAGACGAGCTTGTGATTGTTAACCCAAGAGCAGGAGAAGATGAGACTGAAGATGAGATGCCTGCTATGGCTGTCGAGGCTGCATATGCCAGAGACGTTTCACAGGCCAGAGATGGTGCTTCACTTTCAAGCGATGCCGTCTCAAGATTATCTAAAGAAGCTAAACATTTCTCCAAAGACGCTAGACCCTTATCTACTCCCGTCAAGAGAATCAACACCTCTCCAAATACCCCAACCAAGAAGGAATTCAAGATCACATCTGAAGAATCCACACCAATAGTCAAAAAGGATAGACAGCCACTTGCAGACAAGACCAATGCTCCTACAAGAAAGGCCAAATCCGAGGAACCACCACGTAAAAAGAACAAGAAGCAAAAGAAGGAACCTGAAGAACTCAACATACCAGTGTTAGAAGCCGAAAACCTTGAATTGGTTGAAAAACTTGATGAGATCAAGAACATTTTAATTAATCATTTGGCATTTGCCAGAATTGCTTCTACTCCATTGACCACATTGAAGTCAATCAGTGGTCTTACAAGTAACTTGACTAACAATCAGTTACGTGTGATATTGAGTAAGGTTCCAGCTATTGGTGTCATCTATAGAAGTGGTAAAGATGCTGCAGGGAAATTATTAGAAGAAGAATACTATTATATTCCTGAAAAAGATGATGACAGTGAAAGACCTAACTTGGTTAGTGCTATTAAAGGTCATACAGGTATTAGATCTTGCAGAACTACTCATAAACAGTATTACTGGAAGAAGCCTGCGCCAATCAAGAAAGAAAGAGGCAGTAAATAGGGAATAATATATTGATTCAAGGTATGTACTTCTTTTTGAATCCCAGCGTTCAAAGGGATCGTTGATAGGGTATTTGTACTTATTTTTCTCTGCAAGTGACAATGGTTTGGGAGAGCTAATTGTTTTCTCTTCTGATTGGTGTTGCTTAAAGCTAATTATTATTAACCCGATAATTAATTGAGCTAACCAAACTCCCAATAGACTTAGACAAATGATTAACTCTGTTTTAAGTGATTCAGAATAAAAATTCAATGTTTTTGAAATAACTTTGGCAATTGAATTAGTAGGTTCAATTGTTGACTCTTTATTCAATATTTCGTTCAAATGGGGTTCGAAATCTGAAGGAAGAGGTGGGATATCTATATGAAGATTATCTTCTATCCAACTCAACCCATTGCTTATCATTATGAGTTTTTTCGTTATTATACAATATACAATGGTATTGATCGAAGATTCTAATGGTGTATCATTAAAGGGACCAATTAGTGTACTGTTTAATCTTCCAACAAAGGTATCAATTGACGAAGATATTTCTTCAGTTGAATTTTTAAGTTTCCCAAAAAGGTCATCATTAATGGTCAGTTCATATTGAGATAGTAAATCATTTGTATTAGCAACAAATATACCTGCATTATTCTTTAGTGAACCTTTGAATTTTGATAATATCGAATCTATGGGGAGCTTTAAAAGTAATTTTTTCATTGTTAGATATAATAAAAATTGAAGGAATATTGCTATTAATCCTGCTAAACTTATACCTAATAACGTCATTGAATGACTTGATGTAATAAAGCTAACCCACCAAAGTTTTTTATTATTTAAATGAAACCATTTTTGTAAATAATATACTATATGATTTGAATAAACATTTAATAGATTTAAAAACCTAAATTCGTCTATTTTTGTAGATAAAGAAATTTGATTATAAAATTCAAAATCTTTTTTCCATTTGAAATATTCTTTCAAGGCTATGAACCCAACGAAAGATACTGTAACGATTACTAAGATAATAAAAATAACAATAAAACCTTTATGAATTCCATTATCTACTCGACGAAAGATTTCGTTAATTTCAGTATTATTAACGTAAGTAGGAACCGTAGATTTAATTGAAGAGTTTTTAATTTGGAAAGGAGTTAAAGAGTCAGACATATTGAGTTTACTAATAAATGATGTCACAGGAGATGTTAACAATTCCAAAGATTCTGCTTCAATACTATTAAAATCGGGGATTTTATCTTTTAAAGAGTTTACACTATCAAAAACAGAATCAGGAAATGTAAAATTATTTAATTTATCCACACATCCATTTATGTCATTAATTAGACCTTTAGTTCTAACCAAATTATTATTACCCAGAAACAAGCTAGCCATAGAATTAATAAAATCAGCAACCCCATCAATAGCGGTACCGATACCTTCAAGACTTGAAGAAATCACACCAGTTGAAGCGAGTATGAACTCTTTTGATAATTTCAAGGCATTATCAATGATATCAAGAATAAAATCCACAATTCCATTAATAAAGCCATTAAACAAACAAATAAAAGTGCCCAAAAACAATTGGATTATAAAAGTGAATAAAGCAAAAATAATTTTTGCAGCCATTAATAGGAAATAAATGGACTGATAACGTAAGGTATTTATATTTTGGGAGACAAAATAGTTGATGAAATCAGAGAGCTCTGAAGGGAGTTGAAGGGATTTTGCATTCATGTTGTTGAAGTTTTCAACAGTTTCAAAGAGTTGTGATTTAATATCGGAGACCGAATGGAGTAGCGATTTTTCAAAAAGGTAGATTTTGATAAGAACTAGAATGCATACTACGGAGTACTTGTTGAAGTAAACTTGGTAGAGGGACTCTTTGAAGTTGATATAGTTAGGGTGTTCAAACATTAGGCAGAGGACGATACAGGGGTGATAAGAGGGGGATACAGGCACATAAGAGGCAGAGTAGACAGCAGAGATCTGAAACAATCTGAAACATTGGATCGGCGGCCATCCCACCACAACACCTCCATCCGTACACCGCCCCGCCCGCACACCACGCCCGCACACCCGTCGTGCCCCACCGGCGCCCATATTTTCGCACAACGCGCCAACTTTTCATCAATATGTCTGAACAACCAAAGGACGAAAAGTCAGATACTCATATCAATTTAAAGGTCAGTGACGGTTCTGCTGAAATCTTCTTCAAGATCAAGAGATCCACTCCGATGAGAAGATTAATGGAAGCTTTTTGCAAAAGACAAGGGAAGCCAATGGACACCCTTCGTTTCTTGGTCGATGGGACCAGAGTTGGCCCAGATAGCACTCCAGACGACTTGGATTTGGAAGACGGTGACTTAATTGAGGCACACAGAGAACAAGTTGGAGGTTCTATGTAGAGTATGTAAGAATATAAATGTTTGATTAGATATATAAATGTTTGATTAGATGTGAGCTGGCCGGAGGTGGGCGGGAGGTGGACGACGCGCGTCGGTGCCGGCGGCCGTAGACAGCGCAGGGCGGTGGGTGTCGGTGCGAATTGTGTGCGCGTTCGTGCGAACTCTGAGCCCATTGGTGCGAACGCAGGCGCGCTGCCGTGGAAAAGCGAAAACACGCCACATGGCACCCCAACACCACATCCCAGCACCACGCACCTCAACACCTCCACCAGCACACCGGCGTTCAACCAATTATCTTCGTCCACCGAGGTAATCACTCAGGTGACAGCAATCTCCTATCTCTATATAAATCGCCATCGTCTCAACTTAAATTAAAAATGTGTATGGCCGCTATTTGTAGTATTTGTCGTATGTATTGTAATATCAGGTGAAGTGCTGGTGCCAAGCTGATGCCCTGTGGCTCGGTGCTGGTACCACTCTTGCACCGTGGTGGTACTATTCTTGCACCGTGGTGGTACCGTGGTGGTCCAAAACTAACCTTAGACCATAAATCTTGGGTCGGTTGTGGTGCCCATATTCCTTCCGTAATGGATCCAACCCCAAAAGCTAATTGGTGTACTTGTGAACACGCCGATGCTTCTGAAGATACTTCTTACCCTCCTAAGGCCGGCACTGGCTTTGCTAAGAAGACCGTATAAACTATATAGAATTGTATATCCGTGATGCTCGGCTTACGTAATCTGAACCCTCGAGTTACCCCATACTTCGCTATCTCTGACGACATTAAGCCGTGGGCGTTCTTCGTCGTCTATGGTCTGCGTTTACCTTATCTCTATTGCCATCTGTCTCTCGGTCTGCTTCTTTCGTCTCTTCTGTCGTCTCTGTCCTCCCCACCGCTGTCCTACAGCCCGCCCTACCGACCGCCTCCCTCCTCGCTCCCCGTCTTGCCCCACTAAATCATGCCGTCGCGGTAAAAACTTTTCACAAGAGTAGTCCCACCGTCTATCCTTTACTTCTTTCCAACACCAGTTCCTAAGACGTGTTTCAAAAGCCTTTCGAGATTGTTTCCTCCCTTTCAGTTTAGTTTCCAATTCTAAGTGTATTCGTATATTTACCCATAGAAATACTCTTCCTCCGTGTCAGACGACGACTCATATACAATGAATTTGAACCATCCTGATTTTCTTAATGATAACGAGAAGTTTCAGCTTCCACCGAATTCGAATGAGTTTAGCGATGTGTTGTTTAGCAAGTTGAACAATTTGGAGGGACAGAGACGCCAGAATGTGGGCCCAGGCGCCGGTCAAGGCCAGGCTCAAGGCCAGGGCCTGCTTGGTACAGGGCTGGGCCCGCTTGGTGCGAGCCTGGGCCCGCTTGGTGCGAGCCTGGGCCCGCTTGGTGCGAGCCTGGGCCAACTTGGTGCGGCCCAGGGTCAGGGCCAGGGTCCATCTCTGCACCACCACCAAAATAATCAACTTCCTTTAACTAGTCCTTTGGTCAACCCTTTCTCTCCTACGATGCTCCCGTTAAGTAGCCGCTTGGATAGCTTCACCTTGCCGTCGGAGTTGCAGGGTGGGATCGGTAATATCAGTTCTAGAAGACCTAGTTATGCTGCTGAGCTGTTTACCCGGTCCATGGACGCTACCTACTTCCAGCCTATACATGAGGTGCCCTTACAGGCCCAGCAAGCCCCCCATCAGGCTCACCAGGTTCCTCAGGCCCAATCCCCGCTGGTTTCGACCCAATCCCCGCCTCAACTGGCCCCAAACCCACAGGCTGGTCTGGCAACAGCTACCACCTTGGGCGGCCCCAACCCCGGCCTAAACCTTGCTCAGTATGCCTCTTTCAATAACTATTCTCTTAATCATCTTAACGACAGTTTCGCCAATTTTAACCTTAACTCTAACTTCAATGACTTCCAGAGTAGAAGACCAAGTCAAATTGTTCCAGCAAACTTGCCTCCGGTAGTCAATGGGTTAAATTCGGCCAATCCTGCGTCTGGTGGTGATATTAACTTGGATCATGGTCTTATTCTTAGAGACCAGTATATCTTAGCATCGCCTGAATTGAAGCAATTATTTGCTAAAACCACCCGCTATTTCCAAGATCCTCAACTAAGTGATGAGATCTTAAACGACTTGAATGGATTATTAAAGACTCCTGTGATTCATAAACTTATCACATTTATAAGAAACTTAAATAATTTGACATTTAATCATAAGATTCTTTGTCTTGTGGTTAATAAAAATGGTAAATTCGATCTCTTATCTTATCCTAATAATACCAATTTATACTTACAAAAAGGTGATTTGGTTATTGTTGATGGGGATCGAGGTAAAGATTTGGTAATGATTATACAGCCATTAATCGATTTGAATTTTGCCATTTTATTTAATTTCTTAAAGAAAATTGAACATTTAAAGTCTTTAAATATCATTGATGAAAATTTAAAATCAAATGCTACTGTTAACACCAACTTAAAGAAGTTTGGAGGAACCCATTCCACCAGTTTAAATGCTTCTACCATTATTAATAACCATTCTAATGAAGATAATGAATTTATTATCACCTTACCAACCAAGCAAGTACTTAGATTTGCAACTCCACGAGAAATTCAAAAAATTAGTGGGAAATTTTTAGAAGAGAAAAAAGCGTTTTTAACATGTTATAATAAGATAAAAGAGTTGAATTTACAAAACAACTTAAAATTAATTAATGTTGAATATCAAAGTGATTTTAAAAAGTTAATTTTTTACTATTTTGCTAATTTTAAACGGATTGATTTTAGAGGGTTAATTAAAGAATTATTTAAAATTTATAAGACCCGAATTTGGTTATGTGCTGTACTTCCCTTTGATAATGAAAAATTTATTGAAGATATTAAGAACAATAATTATAATCAAAAAGATTGTCCACCTTTAAAAAATGAAATTCCAATTGAATATAATTTAACAACCGATCAAATTATGGAATTTTCAATTAATGAATTGGATAAGATTTCTATGCCAAATTATTTCCATCTGAGGAATTTAAAAATTTTGGTTGAAAACTTAAAGAATGAATCTACTGGGTATTTTTATGGGTTTAATGTTAGTACTGGTACTAAAAAGGAACAAAAGCCCAATTTTGCACCTGATTTCAATCCATTTGGTTAATAGATTAATAGAGTAGATGTGATATATCGTGTCTGGTTTGCATCTCTTGACTTGTATCTCTGGGCTTTTTTACTCTGTTTGTTCGCTTCACTTCTTCTCTTCACTTTACTTGTTTTTTTGTTCAGTCATATCTTCTTCGCTTCTTCAGTCAAATCTTCTTTAGGTTATAAAGCCGTTGTTGAACCTATCAAAAGTATATGTTCAGCGGTAGACTGAAAAATTTAGCCGTTGAAACCTTTGGCTCTAATAAGAAGAAATTAGCATATTCAGTATTGGGTAAATGGACAGATTCACTTACATAAAGACAAAAATTACTGAAAAAAATGAATTGGGTGGTGAGTTACTTCCTGATGCCAAAAACGGTTTGGATAGGCCAAACTTGCTAGCAAATTAGTAGAAATTATCTTTATTGAGACTAAATCGGCCCCAACTGATTCATGACTCAGACCAGATTTACAAGTTTCTCTTGAAGGTAAGATGAAGAATTGGAGACGTAAATTGAATGAAACTTTGTGATACGGATATATACCAGTTTAAGATATTTCCGAGGTATATATGGTATATACTAGTTCAAGGTATTTCCGGGGTATATAAGGTATATACTAGTTTAAGATATTTCCGGGGTATACAGGCAAATTCCGTTTCCGATTACTAATATTTGGCACATCTATATAAACCTAAACTGGCGATATTAAATACAATATTTAGGCCAATGACTTTACCAAAAACTTTTAAATTAAATAATGGCGCTGTGATCCCCTCAGTGGGATTAGGAGTTTATCAAACTCCCCGTGATGTAACCGAAAAAGTCGTTTATAAGGCTTTGGATATTGGGTATCGTCATGTAGATACGGCTCTGGCTTATGGTAACCAAAAAGAAGTTGCTGATGCCATTGCCAAATGGTTAAAGGATAATAAAGATAAAGCTAAGCGTGAAGATATTTTTTTCACCACAAAATTTGCAACCAGAACACCCAAGGAAACAATTCAACAGTGTATTGAAAGTGCTCTGTCTATAGGTTATATAGATTTATTCTTAATTCATGCTCCTTGGACCGATAAGAAAACCCGGCATGAAAGCTGGGTTGCCTTACAAGACGCTGTAGATTCCGGTAAAGTAAAGAATATTGGGGTTTCAAATTACGGTATTGAACACCTCAAACAAATTTTTGCTTATCCTGAGTATAAGTATAAGCCAGTTGTTAACCAAGTTGAAATTCATCCTTGGTTAGTAAGAAAAGAGCTTGTTAAATTTTGTAGAGATAATGGTATTGAGATTGAAGCGTTTTCTCCATTAACAAGAGGAATCAAATTGAAAGATGAACCATTGGTTTCAATTGCAAAAAATCATGGTGTAACTTCTGCACAAGTATTGATTCACTGGTCTGTTGCTAGAGGATTTATAGTTCTTCCAAAAACAGAAAATGAAGAGAGATTAATATCTAATTTTGATGTTTTCAGCTTTGAATTAACCGAAGATGAGCTTACTAAACTTGATTCCTTAGATTGTGACTTTCTTTGCAATGCTAGTTTCAACCCCGTAGAGTTTCCACCAGATATCTAGGGTTATATACAGTGATAAATATGAATATATATTTTTATATCAAAATGATTTATACAGCAATCAATTCTATTTACTATTGGTGATTTTCATAATCACTTTTAAGCTTGAACACTTTACTTTTGACGGTTTCTTGTTTCTCTTCAATTCTGGAAGTTGATAGGCTTCATTGACGCCTTGTTCACATCTTCACCTCACTTTATGTCCAAATAGAGTAAACGTGCTAGTCGCCATTATGCTGCTAAATGCCGCCAAATGCCAGTCGAACATCTGCCAGCTCCAACGCCTTAATAGTATATATATTCTTACATAGTCATCATTCGTCTGTATGTCTGTATGTTTGTATATCTGATATCTATACGTCTGTATATCTGTACGTCTTCATCTAAGACTCCTTTCTAGCCAAATCGCCTGCCAGCACAAACCCAGGCCCCTTATTCAGTCCCTGTGTCTTGGTTGGACCCTCTTGACCCAAGTCAAGTATCCGCTCAAAATCCTCATCCATTATAATCGTATTGTCCTTATCTTTATCTACACTAATATTAGACCCATTATCTAAATTATACAAGTCTTCCTTATTATCATCATTTAACGAATTAAGCACATTCGACCGTACATCGTTAACAAACGACCATATGCTTGACGATACCGTCTGGATCATATCTTCATCTTGTTCGTCCTTGGTATATTCATCAATATTAAGGCCATCCATATGGCTACTTCGAGACTTTAAAGGCGACGACATGCTGCTAGTACTCGAGTTTGAATCCTCCGATTGCCGTGAAGGTTGTGGAATCAAAGACTTTTCAAATTCCGTCTGTAACATAGTATCAAATTGTTGAATCAAGTTCAAAGGTTTGGACAAATTGGTCCATAAACTGCTCCGTTTATCGTCCTGGCCAACGGAAATCGTCCTGCGGTTTCGTCTGGTGCTGGCCACCGCCTCGTCTCGAGGATTACTGTCTTGACGTTGTCTTCTGGTCTCATTAAGCTCATTATATAACAGTTTTTGGATCAATTCTCTTATCTTATGCACCTCACGTTCATGCGATTTTAACTTGCTGGTTAGGTTGGAAATACTGTCTTTTATTTCGACGATTTTCATCTCCTTCAGGGCCAAAAGTCGTAATTGTTCTTCAAAATCGAGGTTCTGTATGTCGTGGGAGCTCAAAGGCTTGTGAGATGAGTAGTCTTTATGGTGGGGCGGGAGCTCTGGCACCTGTGGTAGACTGGCCGAGCTGGTGCTACGGTTGTGTTTGTGAACAGAACGTGATAAGTTGGTGTGGTTGGGGTTATTTTGTGGACTTATAGGGCTTATGGCGAGGTTTAAGCCTATCCCTTTGGATCTGACGGACCCCGAGCGGCTGAGGGGCGGTGTTTTGCGCTTGGAAACGGGATCTATGTGTGGAGAGTGTATTGGCTTCATCTCCTGCGCTTGGGACTTTACGGGAGAGGGCGTGGTGATGTTTATCGTGGTGTTATCTTCTTCTTGACTCATGGTGCTACGTCTCAAGATCACAGGATTTTCAGGTGCAGACGCGACCGCGCCTGAGTTTAGCCCGCGCTAGAAATTAGCCCGCGCGCCAGAGACCGCGCCGGAGACTGCGCCAGAAATAGCGCGCCAGAAATAACGCGAATTTAGCCTCGTTCCATACCTCATGAACCGTTTGAATGATATAGATCCCAGCATCCGCAAGTGGATTAAGTGGTTTGTGTTGCTTTCTGTGCTCAGAAGAGACAGATCCGTGCAGTGGTCAAGTTTTTTGTCGCTCAATCCCCTCATAAAGAAGATTTTGTCGTCGCGTGCCTCATCCCCCCACATACTTAAAGACAAGCTCGCTAACTTGCTAAGCAGTTTGCTTTTGTTCCTGGCCATTATCGACAACAACAAGTTTCCTGCTGATTATGGAATAGTGCAATTGTGGTCTAGTTACATTGGGGAGTTGAACTCGCCATCCCATTCCCAAATCTTGGTGTCTTCCAAGTCCAATTACTTCAAGATTAGTTACTATAAGTCTCCTAAATTAAGACATCTTTATAATAACAAGCAATACATTATCTACCCGTTGGTTTTTGCGCAGATTCTTTCGAATTATTTGACGCCCACCCGGTTTAAATTGAATCAACGGTACTTATCTTCGACTATTAAGTCGAGGATTCTTAATCCTATTTGGATCAACTTTTCTTTGGGTGTTAATCAGCATTCTCTTAATTGGTTGGGAATGGCTAAAAGTTATTTGGTTCATAACTTGATTTTTTTGGTTATTTATGGGTTACTTAACTTTAAAAAGAGGTTATTGGACCATTATTATGAGTTAAAACATAACGTTTATAATGCCAATAACATCAAAGATTTGAAAGGAATTGCTGTGAATTATTTACTTTACGCAGGGCATAAAGCCAATTCACTTAGTAATTTCATTTGGTTACCTAATCTTTTATCTATTATTCTTATTTCTTTAACATCACCATTGATTAAATTTACCCAGAATTCTAAATTCAGTAAGTTTTACTTTAAGAATTATATCAAGCTTATTGGGTTTGTATCTGGATTTATTACAATTTATGCTAATTCTATGGATTTAATTCCAGATTATGGGTATAAAGCGACTAATTATGATGATGAAGAGACGGAGAATTCGGATAATATCAGAAGGATTTCAGATGGATTTTTCAATGGATTAAGTATGTATTTGATAAGACTTATAGTGTTACAAAAATGGCGGATTACTAAAGAAAACCATCCAACATTTAGAAACCTTAAGTTGAGAACCTGGAATAGACTTGAGACGTTTATATTTTGTTATGGGATATATAAATTGATGAATCTTAATGATTTCTTGAAGAGAACCAGGGGAAAGGATTATGGGTTAAGAGAGAATGGAACCATTAAGTTGATCGATAGAATTATGTAGAGTATTTTTGAGTTTGAAAGGTATTTAGGATATTTAGAAATGTAAATTGAGTAGAGATAGGCATGGAGAGTGATGTGGGGGCATAGGTGGTGATATGGAGAGTTATATGGAACCATAGAGAGTGGTATGTGGCCTTAGAGTGCATAAAAGTAGAGGACTGTGTTGGGTGCCATAGTTGACTGCCGTGACTGCCATAATTGGCAAATTATGGGTTTAAGTAAACAATTGACTAGAGAAAAGACGGTATATGCTTCCTTAATTGGCAAGGGTGTGTTAGAGTTTATTCTACGAACAATGACCAGAGAAAAGATAAAAAACGTAAAAAATGTAAAAAATGCAAATTTCAAAAAATGTAAATCACGAAAAGCCATAAAAAAACATAAAAAAAAACCACCAAAAAATACTAAAAAAACCGTAAAAAAGAGGCAATATAAGAGACAATATAAGAGACAATACAAGAGACAATACAAGAGACAATACAAGAGAAAATACAAGACAAATAACCAAATAACCAAATAACCAATAACAGATACAGCGTATATTACGTCTACGTCAGTTTCTAGTACCCCCCAGCTCCTGGAACTCCCTCTTTTCCCTTCAATTTCTTCAACAATTCCTTGAATCTGGTCTTATCTCTATCACCACTTTCACCAGCTTCCTCAACTAACTCATTCACTCTGTCCCATAAGGTTCCTCTCTTCAAGAACCCTTCCTTCTTCTCCAAGTATTCTTCTTGTTCTTTCAACACATCCTTGCTGTGTTGTTCCTTTTTGGTGTTGTAATTGTCATAGAAATCATCAATTTGTTGTTTGGCCTTGGTAACTATATCTTCCTTCTTCTTGGTGTTGGCGGTCTCTCTTTGTTCAATCTCTAAATCACGACGTTCTTTCCACTCGGAGAGGTGTTTGGATTCTCCGTCGAATTGACTGTGGTGATAGGTTTCTTGTTCTGTTACGGGTTCTGATTGTGGTTGAGATGGAGCAGGAGTAGAGTCTTCTACTTCGGGGAATTCTTCTTTGAAGTTGTCGATGTCGTCATCTTTTAAGGCCTCGTGATCTTGGTCGGTTTGGAATTCGTCACCGAGCAATTCCTTTTCACGACTGAGGAAATCGGAGTCATCGACGTCGTCGACAGGTAAGTTGTGGTCTAATTCTGGGAATTTATCAGCCATGTTGTTGAGTTCGTTGATGGACAAGTTCGCGGTTGACTAGGCTTGGTGATCTGCGACATTGAGGCATTGCGACATTTCGATGGAGGTGATGGGCTGGGGAGCGTTGGGGGTGTTGTGTTGGAGAGGTTGGAGAGGTTTAAGGGAGGGCTGGGGATGTTGGGGCGAGTATGGATGGGTTCGGGTATGGTGGAGGGGAAATCAGGAACAAAAAGCCTGAAAATCAACGTAAATGTACTGTTATATGCTTTCTTCTCGACATTGTCGTCCAATTCATTCAATAGTATATTATTTGCATTACTATGTACTATACAAGTCAAAGCGTACTCAAATCAACATCATAAAGACGTATAGAAGTATCCACGCTTCCCACTGCCAATTTAGCCTTTGAATCCTTCACAATAGCGCTGAATGCCAACTTCGATACTCTATCGGCTGGCGCGACATTGTCGTCGAGTTGCAACACCCTTTCAAACCCTTTAACTTCATTCAAATCAACACTTACAAACTCAATTGACCCGCTTTCAAGCCCAACGGCTATTATAACCTTGTTGTTGATTATATGCGAAAGACAATCGACGGCGGTAACCACACCTTCAAGCTTCAATGTCGATATCAATTCAACTTTCTCTCCTAATTGCCATAATTTAATCAGCTTATCACGTGAACCAGTGACAAAAAACTTACCTTTATCCATTGGCAACCAAGTACAATCCCAAATGATTCTGGTATGAGCTTTGGTATTGTTTTCAACCATTTCAAAGGTTCCTTCCTTTTCATCTAATAATCTCCATAAGAAAAACTGTCTGTCACGTGAAACTGTCAATAAAAAGTTACCATCTGGTGAAAACTCTATATCAGTAACAGTCAAATTGTGTCCTGGTAAAACTTGTTCACATTGTTGGTATTCCTTGTGTGCATTGAATATACGGATCATACCATGTTTAACTGAATTTGATTTACATGCAGTGGCTATTAATGATCCATTTGGATGAACCACACATGCAGTTACTTCATAACCATGTCCATATAATTTTTCAAGTTCAGGGAATAATGTAAATCTTTGTAAATGATCTTCTAAAGGTGGAGTTTGAAGATCATCAAAGATTTCATCTTTAGCTTCTGTAGTTTCTGTATCTTCTTTTTCAGCTGCATCACCAGCTTCAAGCATATCTGAAGCTGCTTTATTAGACAATCCTAACACCGGTAAGGCTGCAACATCGGGTAAGGATTCGGTTTGATCGACTTCAATACCACTTAAGGTTTTTAATACCTTATTGATACCATTGGTCATCTCAAACACTCTTAAAATCTTTTCATCTCCAGCAGAAACGAACTTGGTAGGCGTTAAGTTATCGAGACAAATCATGTCGTACCCATGAATTTGTGGTCTAGCAAACTCGTGCCAGGTTTCAATATTATCACGTCTCCAAGGTGCTATCAATCTTGTGGTTTGATCAAGAGAAGTAGCCATGAAGTATTGGCCACATAGTGCCCATTTGATATCTGTAACATCTCTTGTTGGTCCAGTAACCCCAAGAATAGGTTGCCATTCTTTATTATCTTCATTTTGACTGATATAAGTCCTAATAGCCCCAGTTTTACCATTGGTCATAATGTATTGAGAACCATTTTCTTTAAACCAACGACATGACCAGAATCCACCAGATGCACCGGTGGCTGTGGAGGCTCCTTTAATAGAAAGCTCCCCAAGTCTACTTACACAGACCCAGATTCCTGATTCGTGGTCCATTTCCCAGATCATTAATGCAGTATCTGCACTAGAAGATAACAATTGAAGCTTTGAACCGTCATTATCTATAGCAGAAGGACTCCAACTTAACCCTGTAACCCAATCATCATGTCCCATGATTAAGGCTTCAAAACTAAAAGCAGCCTTAGTATCCCTCAAAGTAAATTTATATTGCTTGTTGGACAAAAGAATTAATTTCAGAGAATCTTCATCAGAACGGTCGATTTGTTCGTTCAAACGTAATCTCCATAAACGAATGTATCTGTCTTGAGAACCTGAGGCCAATATGAAATCGTCTTCGTTTTCCTTAAGAAATGTAAGACATTTGATCCAGTCCTCATGTCCAGTTAAAACAGCAGCTTTAGTCAAATCTTGCACCTCTGCGTCCAATACAAAAGTGTAGATGAAAAGAGTTACAGCAGTTCCTCCTACAGCCAAAATGAACTGGTTTGGCTTGATTTCTTGTAATGCTAATGATAATGGATAGAACCCTGGTTTGACATCAAATTGCTTTGCTTTAGCCCATTTGGACGACGATTCGTCATATCTCCAAATAATTATTTTCCCATCAGAAGCTCCGGTGACTATTAAGGTCTTGGTGACTGTAATACAAGTGATTGAACCTTCATGTTCAGCTTGAGACTGAGTCAACTTAAACCCATGTTCAGCATCTTTTTCCCAAAAATTAACTTGAGCGTCCTCTCCACAGGTGACCAAAGTATCGGTTTCTGGAACAAATCTTACACAAGTAACCTCACCGGTGTGGTGTTTGAGAGTATGGGTTACTCCAAGATGCGATGAGCTAGTAGGATCATACAACGCCACGGTTTTCCCGGCCCCGTATGCCGCCAAACTTTGTCTGGAGCTATAATCCACAGAGTGGCTTTGTTTGTTGGCACCTATAAACGCTATTTCTTCTTTAACGTGAAGCTCTGCCGACATTTTTGCAATTCAAGATTTTTTTCAAAGTGAAAAATTCACCAACCTGCGCGGGCCCACTTTCATCAACAAAATGGTTTCAGCGTACGTACAATGTTTACCAATTATACACCAACTTACTAACTTTTCAGAGTGATATTGAACTCCAATGCCAACCCCGAATCAATCACACAATTCCATGACTTGTTATCCAACGAACTCCCCGAATTAAAGGGAAATTGGGGGTTTAGCTTCAAAATCTTCAGAAATAATCCTTATTCCATCCCCCAAGAATTGGTAGGCAAGCAAGAAACGTCCTCCGAATCGAAATTCCTTCACACATTGACGCCTTCGTATATCCCCGACACATGTATTTCGTTGATAAACCAGCGGACGTCGGCGGTGTTCACCAACGCTATAAGTGAAGAAGTCAGTGACACCACCCATTCGGTGACGATTCCAAGTACACATCTTCACAAGGGAGCCACCACGGGCATCAACGACTCATTTGACATGTTTACGGCCCATAAACTCCAGAGTTTGTGGAATTTGAAGCAGAATATCAGAGGTGATGGGGGCCAAATCTACCTTTTGGAGAACAGTAACTTGACCATTAGGACCTCCAACGTGTTCCTTCATGGAATCTTCAAAGGGTTGCTTATCGAGATCGTTGTGGATGATCATCTTGTGGAGAAAACAGACGCCCAGTACATCCAACAGATGTTTGAAAAAATCATCTCCACATACAAAATCCCCCAGGGAAAAATGTGTTACCAGTTGCTAAGCACACAGAAAAGAGATCCTTTGGGCGATTTGTGTTTACAGTACTCCCAAATACTAAACTT
The DNA here is from genome assembly GCA_030571925.1 of Yamadazyma epiphylla. Lineage (NCBI taxonomy): Eukaryota > Fungi > Ascomycota > Pichiomycetes > Serinales > Debaryomycetaceae > Yamadazyma > Yamadazyma epiphylla. Next base: position 70,916 of record JAJLZA010000024.1, read on the forward strand.
CTAAATAGTCAAGTCTATATAAATGAACGGTTAATGAAAAATTCTCCTGCACACAGACCCTCAGGGCATCGCATAATTTTTCACATCTCTTCAGATTCGATATCGAAAATGGTCAAGAAAGCCAAAGGAAACATCAAACAACAAAGAGCACTCAAGAGGAAACAAGAAGAACAGGAATTAGTCGACTTGAACAAACGTATCGAAGAATATGATCCCTCAATAGACGAAAATAAAGTGTCTGAATTCAAGCATCTTCCCATCTCTCAGAACACCATCAAAGGTTTAACCGAGAGTAGTTTTGTATCCTTGACAGATATTCAAAAGAAGTCGATTCCATTTGCATTGAAAGGTGAAGATATCATGGCCACTGCTAAGACGGGGTCGGGGAAGACTCTTGCCTTCTTAATCCCCACCATTGAAGCCTTATTAAGAAATAAAATCACCGAATATGATGGTCTTGCAGCATTAATAGTGTCACCAACGAGAGAATTGGCGGTTCAAATCTTTGAGGTGTTGAAGAGCATTGGGAAATACAATCAGTTTTCTGCTGGGCTTGTTACTGGGGGTAAGGATGTTAAATATGAGAAGGAAAGAGTCTCAAGAATGAACATTTTGGTTGGGACTCCAGGTAGAATTTCCCAGCATTTGAATGAAGCTGTGGGTATGGAGACATCCAATTTGCAGGTTTTGGTCTTGGACGAAGCTGATAGGTGTTTGGATATGGGATTCAAATCTCAAATAGATAGTATAGTGAGCCATTTACCTCCAACTAGACAAACTCTTTTATACTCGGCAACCCAATCTGATAGTGTCAAGGATTTGGCTAGACTTTCTTTGACGAATCCTAAAAAGATTGGGGTTTCTTCTGATACTGATATTTCCAGTACGCCTGAATCATTAGACCAGTATTATGTTAATATTCCATTAGAACAAAAATTGGATGTTTTATGGTCATTTATTAAATCCCATTTAAAGTGTAAGATTTTAGTGTTCTTTTCCTCTTCTAAACAAGTTCAATTTGCTTATGAATCGTTCAGAAAATTGCAACCTGGTATATCGTTGTTAAAATTATATGGACGTCATAAACAAACTTCAAGATTGGAAACAACCTATAAGTTTTCTCAAGCACAACATGCATGTCTTTTCGCTACTGATATTGTTGCTAGAGGTCTTGATTTCCCTGCTATTGACTGGATTGTTCAAGTGGATTGTCCTGAAGATGCTGCAACTTATGTTCATAGAGTTGGTAGAGCTGCTAGATTTGGAAGAGAAGGTAAGTCTTTGCTTATGTTGATGCCATCTGAACAAGAAGGGTTCTTGAAGAGATTAGAAACAAACAAGATTAATGTCAAATTGATGAATATTAAGCAAAAAACATTAAAAACCATCAAGCCCCAAATCCAATCTTTATGTTTTAAAGATCCAGTATTAAAAAATTTGGCACAAAGAGCATTTATTTCTTACTTTAAGTCTGTATATATCCAAAAGGATAAGGACGTATTTAAAGTAGACGCATTACCTACTGAATCATATGCTGCGTCTTTAGGTTTACCTGGAGCCCCAAAGATTAAGATTAAAGGCGGTACTGCTGCTAAAGAAAAGAAGAATGAATCCAGAAAACTTCAAATGTTGGCTAAAACTAATGAAGATGGTGAGTCTGTTGAAGAAAAGAAGAAATTAAGAACCAAATATGATAGGATGTTTGAAAGAAAGAATCAAACTGTTTTATCTGAACATTATTTGAACATGACTGGTGCAGATGGTGCTAAAAATGATGATGATGATGAAGATTTCATGGTGGTTAAAAGACAAGGACACGAATTAAAAGATGAAGATTTACCTGATCTTTCTATACCTGTTTCTAAAAGACAAGCCAAGAAAGCCCTTTCTAAAAAAGCTAGTTTGTCATCTAAAGGTAACCCAACTAAATTGGTATTTGATGATGAAGGTGAAGCCCATCCTATCTATGAATTAGAAGATGAAGAAGATTTCAAGAAGGATGGTGATGCTGATGTTCAAAAGAAACAATTCGTTTCTAAGGAATCTGAATACATGAACAATGCTGATGTTAAAGATAAGACAACAGCTAGAGAGAAGAGAGAAGAGAAGAAGAGAAGAAGAAAAGAGATTGAGAGAAGAGCATTGGAAGAAAGTGATGAAGAAGAAGAATCTGGTGTCATTGCTACTCTTGGCTCACCTGATTTGGATAGAGATATGGAATATTCAGATGACGATGAAGAAGAACCAGAAGCTAAAAAACCTAAATGGTTTCAAACATCAGATAAAGAAGAGCCAGAGCTTGAAAAGATTGTTGAAGTTGATCAACCAGAGACTTTAGAAGACTTAGAAGCATTGACCAGTAGATTGATTAATGGATAGTTAAATAGGTAACGAAGTACGAAGGCATTAATATACATTCATGCAGAGATAAGTAACGGGCATAGACCCCAATGGGCTTAAATAATCGGCGTCAATATAAACTTCCCATCAATAGCACCCACCTTACTGATGGTTCCTCGAGACTCGGTGATCTCATCTTGGTCCATATCATCCTCTGTTTTCACCACCGTCTCCTTTTCAGCGTCCATCTTCAACACAACCAACTCCTGTAAGAACTGTGAAGGTACACCAGAAGTAACATCAAGATTAATATCATTACCTAAGTTAACAGTAATCTTACCAGATTGGTGAATATTTAAAGTCCCAATTTGACCATTTAAGTCCAGTTTGGAGTATTCAGGTAACACTTTGGGCAATTGGAACAAAGTGTAGTCTGAAGCCAGTAAAGTTTCAAATTTGTGGGTAATGCTGTCGAGAATCTGTTGGTGATCTTGGGCCTTTTTAGCAGACTCTTCTTGGTTTAACAAGTCTACAGGCTCGGCGATTTTGTGCTCTAAATCTGCCTTAGTTTCAAGAATTTGTTGCAATTCAGTTTCTATGGTTTCACTCTTAACTGAAGATTCTCTAACAAACTCAGTTTCGGGTGAAGGTTCTTTAGATACCTGCGATGTCTTGGGCTCTTGTGTAGGTATTCTTCTATCCGGACGCACAGGAAACAACTCTGTGTCCTCCGCAGCATATTCGTATTCTTTGGTCATATCTATCTTGGTTATATCTTCACCTTCACTGTCCGAATCGTCGGATGGAGTCTTGGATTTGACCAGCTTTAATTTCAGTATAAAGTCGTCGTCCCCTCCTTTGACACGGAACCGTTCCTTCGATGTGCTAGGAAGTGCAGCAGCCACACCTGAAGATAATAAACCTGAAGATAAAACATGGGTACCAGCATAATTGAATCTTCCACCTCTGCCTCTACCTCTAGAAGACTTTGAGCCTCGAGGTGGAGCTTGAAGGGGTTTTTCCACCTCTTCTTTTTTCACCTTGACATTTTTATCTCTTTCCTCCTTGGACTTTCTTTCCACTACCTTGGGCTTGAACTTTAACAGTGGTTTGGCCGGTTTATTGGAGTTTAAAGATTCTAATCGATTTGACATTGCTCAAGAATTTTTCAGTCCGCGCTGCGATGAGGTGAAAAATATCTTTTTAGCACCGGTACCATGGCAAGAAAAACGAAGAGATCTGGCCAAAGCATGCCAGAACAGAACGAAGTGGATGATTTCCATGATAATAGAGAGAAGATAATGTTGTCTGAGGCCGGAGAGTACGCTCCCGGGGCTCAGCAGGAGTCTGAGGACGAAGATGAGGAGGTGATGAGTGTAGGAGATGAGGTTGATGAGGACGATTCCGATGCTGCAGACGACGACGATGAAGACGAAGATGACGAAGATGAAGATGATGAAGATGAGCAGGGTTGGGGGTCTAGAAGCAACTACTATGGAGGGGATGAAGCTGAAGATACTGAGGCTGCTAAACAGATTGCTGAAGAGGCCATAAGGCAACAGAAAAAGCAGATGAAAGAGCTTGGAATGGATGATTTTGTTGATGAGGAGATGATGGAGGATTGGGAGAAGAAGGCTGATGATTTTGACACCTCTGGGACCAAATCCAGGGTCATAATTGATGAGAAGACCGACTTGGAATCTCTTGATACTAAAGATAAATTGGACCTTTTAACTGAATCATTCCCGGAGTTTACGCCGTTGCTTAAAGAGCTCAAGTCATTACAACAAGTTTTAGCTGGTTTCAAGGCCAATACGGAGGTTATACAGTTGAAAAAAGTAGCATTGACTGCCTATTTGGGGGCTATATCGTCATATTTTTCAATCTTTATAGATCAATTGAATAGTGGGGAGGCCTTTAGTAGTATGAAAGACCATCCTGTGATGGAAACTATACTTACGACGAGACAAATATGGAAGGAAGCCGATGGTTTGGTTGAAGGTGATGAGGAAGACGATAGCATGGATGAAGATGCATTTGTAGATGCTGAAGAGGGCGCCAGTGTGCTTGCTGATGGTGGTGATGTTAGCGATGGCAGCGATGCTTCTGAAGTCTCTGAAGTCTCCGATGCCTCTGATGCCTCTGATGCCAGTGATAGCGAAAGTGACAGTGATAGTGACATCGATATCACCGCCAAAAGAACCATCAAAGACAAAACCTCCACCGATATTGCTGACTTTACCGAATCTGCCACTCTTGCAGATGTTGATGAAGAGGATAAACAAAGACGTAAGAAATCGTTACGGTTTTATACCTCCAAAATCGACCAAGCACAAGCCAAAAATGCCGAAAAATTCTCTGGAGATTTGGACTTGCCTTACAAAGAACGTCTCTTTGAAAGGAAGCAAAGACTCTTGGAAGAAGCTAGAAAAAGAGGTCAAAGTAATGAAGGTGCTGATCTTGATGATCAAGACATTGACTCTGGTGATGAAGCATTGATCAACGATGTCAATGGTACTGCTAATGATGATGGTGAAGACTACTATAATACTCTTGAACAAGGAAAGAAACACAAGACTGAAGCCAGAAAACTTGCTCATAAAGAAGCAGTTAAAGCTGCTAAAGAAGGTAAATTGGCTGAAGCACAAGAACTTCTTGGAGATGATGGTAAGAGGGCCCTTAACTTCCAAATCATGAAGAATAAAGGATTGACAGCTAAGAAGAGGAAGGAGGTCAGAAATGCCAGAGTCAAGAAGAGAAAGAAGTACGACCAAGCCAAGAAGAAGCTCAAATCTGTCAGACAAGTGTACGATGCCGACAACAGAGGTCCATACGCGGGAGAAAAGACCGGTATCAAGAAGGGAGTGTCGAGGTCTGTCAAGTTGGTGTAGTGTATTTACGAAGCATTTTATGTGTTCTCTGTCTCTGTTTCTATCTCTGTCTCTATCTCTAGGCCGAACGACGGCCCCACCTCCGACCCGCGCCGCACCTCCACCGCGCCAGCCCCAGCCCAAACCCTCGTCGCGAAGACATCACCAACCACATCCACCATGTCTGCAAAGAAACCCATCACATCAGACGACTTGTACAGAAGATCCTCCCAGTTCCAGTTATGGTCCTTCACTCATGACTCTTTAAATGAAATACGTGTCACGTGCAACGAAAATGGCCGCCATCATGCCAGCGTAAAGTACGACCAAGCTATTGAAAAATTAGACCTCGAAGCCAAACAGATCATTGACGCCCACAAACCCGAGTTCCAAAAAGAGCAAATGATCGACTTGATAACGCTCGATGAGGAAATCAAGTACCTTAATTATTATCTGAAAAACGTCATCCAGGCCGCCAACTTCTTCCGCATGCCTACTCAGGTCAAAGCAACGGCTATAAGTTTCTTCAAGAAGTTCTATCTCCATAATTCGGTGATGCAATTTCATCCCAAGAATGTTCTCTACACATGCTTGTTTTTGGCAGCCAAATCGGAGAATTATTTCATCTCCATCGACAGTTTTTGTCGGTCTCTTCAAAAAACCGAGCCAAAGGACATCTTGGACCTTGAGTTTATAGTTTTACAGTCTCTTAAGTTCACTCTATTGGTGCATCATCCGTTCAGACCGTTGTATGGGTTTTTCCTCGATTTTCAGGAGGTTTTATTGATCCCAGAACCGGTTTTTCTGGGGGTAAATATCGATAAAATTGGAGTATTGTATGATAACGCCAAAAAATGGCTTAATGATTATAGTTTATTGAGCGATGTATCGTTTCTCTTTACTCCTCCGCAGATTGCGTTGGCGGCAATGTACGATTGTGATGCTGTGGTGTGTGAACGGTATTTGAAGAAGAAGTTTTTGGGTGATAAAGAGCCATTGACGACGATTAAAGAAGAGCCTAAAGAAGGTAGTGCTGGAGAAGGTGGAGAAGGAAAGGAAAATGAAGGAGAACCAAAACCAACGACGCCGGATGAAGTGTATAATCAGATTATAGTGACGATTAAACAGTGTATAGAAGTAGCTAAAAGTATTGAAGAGCCTAGTAAAGAAGAGAGCACCAAGATTGATAGAAAGTGTTTCTTTGCGATTAATCCAGAGAAGCTTATTGGTAAGAAGGTGAAGAAGTTGAAAGGTGGAGAGGATAAGTAGTACTGATATAGAGTGTGGGGCGAGATGTAGGATAGGACCAGAGTTCTTTATAGATACGATAATATAGGACACTCACAGTGGCTAGAGACTAGTATATGACAGTCACCGTATATATAGAGTAATATAAGATATAACTAGTAAAGGCTTCAAGTTTACATAAACAAGATATATCAAGAGCAACAGAGTTCTTGGTATAACGCTCATAGTACCTACAAGACAGCTCCAGTACATATACTGTAATATAAAACTACATATTGAAACAATATACAACTAACTGGAAAGGCACCAAGACCAAATACATTGTCATATAAACATCCCACACCGCTATGTACATTCCTAACGACTAAAAGCTATATCATCTATACGCAATATCGACTTAACACATTCACTTGCTAAAGTAATGGCAGAAGTTGTAACCAAAGCCGGTTGCAAAATATTATCATTATAAGTATTTGAAGTACCCGATCTTCTAACACTGATTCCAGCATTAACTTCATTATTTTCATGCTTAATTTTTAAATCAGTAACCACCTCAATTGGATTTAATCCAGCATTTTCTGCTAATGTAATAGGAATTATTTCCAAAGCTTCACTAAATTCTTGATATACAAATTGTTCAATACCAGATAATTTATGACTTTCCTTCATTAAAACTCTGGCAATTTCAATTTCTGGGGCCCCTCCTCCTGCAATTAATGCCTTTTCTTTAACTATACATCTAATTACACATAAAGCATCATGAATAGATCTTTCAGTTTCATCCAAAATCAAATTATTGGCCCCTCTAACAATAATTGAAACCGTTGGTTTAGTTACTTTAGAGTTAATTCCAGTGATTTGAACGATTTTTGAACCAGAACTTTCAACCTCTTCAATCAAGTCAGCACTTCCTAACTTGTCTTCAGTGAAAGAATCGATATCTGCAATTGGTTTACATCCAATTGACTTGGATAAAAATTCAATTTCATCTCTTTCGATATCTTTAATTACCAAAATATTCAATTTCAGCAAGAAATGTAAAGCCAAATCATTAACAGCATCTCTAAGAATCGATTTTTGAATCAATAAAACGTTACATTTAGACTTTTTGATTTTCTTACAAATGTTCAAAAGATACGCTCTTTCTTCCTTTAAAATCTTATCCATTTGTCTGTAATCATTAACTACAATATTGTTCTCCATATCAGGTTTTGGAGGACTCAATTGGAATTGAATAAGACCAATCTTAGCCTTTTCAATTCTAGTAGGTCCCCCAGCATTTTTAATGACATTTTGAGTCAATACAATCCCATTAATGAGCAGAGTATCGTCGATAGTTCCACCCAATTTCTTGATCAACCGGATGTTATTAAGATCGACATTATTTTGGTCTTCTTCAACAATCTTAAGCACCGAATCAACCGACAAAGGCGCCAATAAACTAGAGTGTTGAGATACAATTTTAGACGATAACGACGTCGAAGCAGCCTTAATTAACGTTTCTCTGTCGTTCAAATCAACTTTATGGGACATTTCCAAGATGATTTCACGACATTTCAGAGCAACCGTCTGGAAACTTTCACTGATCAACGTTGGATGGATGCCTTTATTAAGCAATCTTTCGGCGGCATTCAACAACGATCCCGTCAAAATCGCCACAGATGTGGTACCGTCACCGGCCTCGATGTCTTGGGCGGCACTGACGTCGACCAACATTCTTGCGGCGGGGTGGAGGATGGCCATATGTTTTAAGATGGTAGCACCGTCGTTAGATATGAGGATTTCGCCCGACTTTGTTTTGATCATTTTATCCATCCCTTTGGGGCCTAGGGATGTTCTGATTGCATCTGCCACAGCTTTGGCGGCTAAGATGTTGGCCCTACGGACTTCTTGAGGTTTTTCTTTGTCATTGAACCTGGCATTAGAGGTTTTGTTAGCTACTTTAGCCATGATGGAGATGAAAAATTTTGTCAGCGCGACGATAAATCAGTCGCGGTGTTGGGCTGTGCACGACGGGGGTAGCGCGGCGCGCGGTGCGAGCGGTGCGAGAGGCTGCCGCCACAGCTGTGACGAGCTTGCGAGGGGGAGGTGCGAGGTCTGGCACTAGCGGTGCGGTAGAAGCTGGTACTAGCGGTGCAAGAATATGGAACTAGCGGTGCAAGAATATGGCACTAACGGCACTAGCGGTGGTGATCTACCGGCCACGATAACCCTAGCACACCCTCTATTGGCCTCTGTATACCTCCTTTATAATCTACATCACTCCTCTATTGGTCCTTCATCATGCCTCCATCTGCTCCATCCCACCTCTTCACCTCTCTAACCTGTACCTCACTTTACAGGTTATGACGCACCATCGGCATTAAAATTTTCTCAATGACTAGAGACTACGCTGTATTCGAAGACGTCAAAGCTACAAAGCAGGACGTTATCAATTGTTCCTATTCCTATTGGTATTCCTTGTTCAAGCCCTTTGCTATAGATTCCCAAATTATCAAGCCTTTACCTCACGAATTCATCGATTATTTGGGATCTGAAACCATCCGTCTTCCCAAAGATGATAAGCCCTATATTGAGACAAATAGTGATAACGAATACAGTGATTGGGAAGATGATGATGATCCCCAAACTGACCCTACTGAACCTTTCCTGTCGCTTCATAAACAAGTGGAAAAAATAGTTGCTGAGTATAAAATTGTCAATCCAAAGTTAAACTGGACTTGCCCTAAAGACTCATCTTGGATCATGATGAATAACGAAATAAAGTGTACTAGTGCTAGTGATGTCTATCTTCTTCTTAACTCTTCCGACCATGTAACCCATGATTTGGATTTCCCGTTTGAAGACTGTGTAGAGGGCCCCGATGTGCCTTTTGACTATGAATTGGTCTTGCGTAAATGGATCGATATAAATCCTGCTCTTGAATTTAGAGTATTTGTAAAAGATGGTCAGGTTGTCGGAAAGTCACAAAGAGACTTGAATTACTACGACTATCTTGAAAAATTGGTCAGAGAAAATGATATTAATGACAAAATCAATGATTTTCTTACTACAGAAGTCATTCCTAAATTCCCTAATAAGAGCTTTATCATCGATTTATATACTCCTAGACCATTTAATAAGATGGTTATAATCGATATAAATCCATTTACAAGGGTGACGGACTCTATATTGTATACTTGGTCTGAGCTACTTAATGATAAAGAAGATGAGATAAGGCTTATTACAGAGACTAATCTTGGGCGGTTTAAAACCAAGGCTTACTCAGAGAATCAGGTCCCTCTTGATGTGATCCAGGCTAGTCAAGACCCAAACTCTTTGGCCGAATTAGCCAAAGAGTGGCAGATAAACGAAGAGACTTAAGGACATTAAATGGTTCTGTAGCCCTGTGGTTCTGTCTTTTATCTTGCTCCATCTGTCAATCTGTCATTTATATATGTGATGCAATTCACGTCTATATTCCCATTGTTGGTTGTATTATACCTGCCTTATACCTATCTTATACCTTTCTTGGTGTCTGTTTTGGTACTTATCATCTTTCCCCGCCTGTAAATAGTGTATATTAATGTGATCCCATCCTAACACCCGGTCTCTATAATTCCGCGAGCAATTCCGTAACTTTTCACCAACTCTTATCTACAAATGACTACTGTACTCTCCCAAAAAGACGTATTCAATCCTGAATACCGAGGAAGATTGACTGAAGGTATCACCTATAACAAAAACACCAACAGCGTGCTTTGGGTAGACATTATTAAGGGAGAAATCCACAGACAAAATATCACTACCGGAATTCATGAAATTCTTCAATTCCCCGGTGAAAATGAACGAGTTGGAGCCATTGGACTCACCAAAGATGATGATATTGTTCTTGCATGTGCTAAGTATGGTTTGGCACTTGCTGATTTCAAAAAAAAAGAGTGTAAATACATCTATAAGTTCCAAAAAGATGAGACCATGAGGTCCAACGACGGAAAGATCGACCCAAAAGGGAATTTGTTGCTTGGTACCATGAGTGATTTCCAATACGATCTTGAATTCAAAGGGAAATTATATAGAATTGACTCCCAGAGTTTTGATACTGAGGTTTTAGAGGAGAATTGTGGTATTCCCAACGGATTAGGTTTCAATAGTACCTTGACTAAATTTTATTGGATCGACTCTCTTAAGTTTACTCTCTATGTATATGACTATGACTCTAAAACTAATACTTTCAGTAACAAACGTCCGTTCTTTGAGTTAAAAAAGCAATTGCCTAAAGAGGAAATTGGTGAACCAGATGGGATGTGCATTACTGCTAACGATGAGATCTTTGTAAGTGTATTTTATGCCGGACTTGTATTACGGTTGAATGAAGACGGGGAGGTTATTCACAAGTACAAAGTTCCGGCTAAAAGGGTTTCATGTTGCACTGTTGGTGGTGTTGATGGAGATGAGTTGTTCATCACCACAGCGCATGAACAATTAGATGATCCTAGTGTAGAAATAGATGCAAGTAATGATGATGGTAAGGGAGGGTACTTGTACCGTGTGAAGATAGAGGGTGCTAAAGAAGAGGTTCAATATAGGTGGGGACAAAGTGTTTAGTTACAATAGTTGTGTAGTGAATTCACAAGTAGCGATACGAAGAGTAGAGGAGAAAGTACATGGCTAGTTGTACGGCCCAAATGTCTGTGGATCTGCACTCTCGTCCGGCTCCGTGGGGTCCTCTTCCCATTCCTACAGGCGTCTCTGCCAATTCTACAGGAGTCTCGGTCAATCCTATCGGCATCTCTGTCCATCTGCTCTGAATGCTAGTGTATATTCTATCTATATACAAGTATGCTATTATATTACAATGTCCTATCTATACCTATCTACAATACTAACTATTCTCTGGGGCCTCGTACTCCTGCTCAAGCTCAAGAAACCTCTGAATAAACTCCTCCACCAACTCATTCTCTTCGGCCCCATTGGCCCTAAGATCGTTAATCTTCATACTTAACAATTCTTGTTTTTCCTCATTCCCAAATTGCTCTGACATTTTCACGAGCATTCCAAGAAGGAGATGAAGCGATTTGTACAGAAGAAGTTGGTTCATTTGGGGGTCTTGAAGAATTTTATCGTATATATTAGAAGATGTGGGGGGCAGAGCTGGAGGTGGAGGGGTCTGTTTTGATACTTTTACAGTGGACTCATCATGGATGTGTGAACTGTCTTTGTAGCAAGCCAATGAACAATAGGGAATAGAGCATTTTGGGCATTTATATTTTGAATCGTTAAGTTTGCAGATACCACACTTCATGATGCGATGAGGTAGAAGTCGTACGGGTGCGGGTCAGTAGTAGGGCGAGGGCAGGTCGAGAAATGCGGTTTACGGTGCCAGTGGTGCGCGGGTCGGGGCGCTTGTGGTACGGGTCGAGGTGCTTCTGGTGCACTGACGGGAGCTCGTAGTTCAGGCAGACGCGGTTGACTTTCACCGCAGCTATGACTCGGCCAGAGTACAATAACCCCGGCCAGAGCCCTCAACGCTGAATCAGACCAGAGCACTCAACTCGGCACCAGAACAGAGCGCTCAACGCGGCACAAAACTGTAAGAGAACCTGTCGCAGTTTTTCGCCGGTAGGATAATGCAGTTTCACAGTGACACAAAAGTTTTCACCGAGGCACGCAATGTGGTAAGGACACCGTGGCATATGTCGTAAGACTCACTAAAAGTAATACCAAGACTCTCGCACCCATTACCGCATCCTACATAGTTCCGTGCCGATCTCTTGTTCCACTCGGACCCAGTTTCACACCCCTATGGACGTCGAGTGTCGATCTTGCAGATCCTGATCCCCCGACATTCATCGATCTCGCGACATCCTCTTGGTTTTCCCTCTTACTTAACCTTTCTACCTTACTTTATTCTAACCCTAATGACCACGGCATCATCTACTTATGTTTGCTAAATCCGTTGTTTCCATTGTTAGTAGTAAGTAGCAAGTATTAGTAGTCAGTTGAAACGCCTCGTCTGAAGCTACCGGGGCTAAATTCCTTAATTGTCGATCTTAAGCGTTAATCATCAATTAATAAGAAATACCAACCGACTTTGTCCAAAAATGGAAGCCTTAGCTTTCTAACTCAATGCAGTAAATGTACCGGGGACGATTTCAATGCAGGTTGCATTGCATATGTTTTAATAATACTTTTACCAATTAATTATGAGCAATCATTCATTCTAGGTGTTTATTGTATGGGAATCACGGTTAATACTTGTAGCCATGAATTTGTACCTGAAACCTGTGCCGCAACCTTTCTGCATCATTATAAAATCGCGCCTGAGCCCGAGGTAAGCGCATTATGCAAAGGCACCACGCGCAACAGATGAATCATACGGTACATTCTACGACTGAGACACATCTGCCACGTCTTCATAGTAACAATCACACCTCCGCCACGTCTACAAAAACCATTGAACTATGGGTGACCACCCCCACGAGTGAATGTCTTGTTATCAGCGGTTACACTTGACAACGTATCCCCCAGCTCAATGGTTCCATTGATCCTATAATTAGCGAGTTTATCTCCGGCTCCCGCTTTGCATGATTAAATCACCTCTGGTTCATATTTTTAGCGTGACTGAGAATGCATGAGATCTGCAAAGTTATAGAGCCATTCCAGAAATTTTTTATTTTTTTTTTTTTCGGTTTAATTTATTTTTTTGTTTATTATTTGTATTCTTTAGAGTTTGACCTTAGAGTTTTCACCTTAGAGTTTGCTATAAAGTTCAGCGTTACAGTTGAGCATACAATATAAAGCTTAATTGTAAGGCGATCTATTATTAAAGTTTAATTACTTAAAACAAGTTGCAACATGAGATGCCAATGATTATCCATATCAAGCATAGTTTTCTATAACGCGGGCACGTAATCCTGTTTTAGAATACATTGCTGCAACCAGTTTTCTTTTTGAGCATTAACCTTGGTCATGTCGCGAGTCTCTGTTAACAGGACCGAGTGTCGCAGGTATATTCAATAATATTATTATTAGTGAACAATAACAAAAAGAAACTCATGGGTGACTACCGCATACGTTAATATAATAGAAATGGGTTTCGTATTGTTATTCAAATATCGCTAAATCATTCTACTTTACCATTTGAATGGGAAATCCCAACAGATGTGGTAATTAATAAGTAGGTATTTTTCAGCGTGGAAAGTGAACTGGTAAATCCCAACCAAGATTATGTAAGACGTAAATCTTTTTTTTAATGTATAAATAATTTGTTACGAATAATTAATTACGTTGTACCCGAATCATTTAACAACGAATTGAGATAACAATGTATATTTTGCGACATTAACAATGCACTCCACGACATATGTATGGAGCGTCTACGACATCAGATACAATGGAACCCGACTTCAGCAACAAGAGTCTACGACATCAACAACGAGAGTCTACGACATCAACAACAAGAGTCTACGACATTGAACAATGTCTACACGATGTCGCCTTATACCTTTGTTACTCTCAATTAATCATATATAATGTGCATAATCAAAATTCATGGTGAGATCTAGCATGCTATCTAACACGTCGCTATAGTTTACATAATGCAAACTCTGACGTGGTTTTTGAACAGATGTGAGGGCTACTATCACGATCCAGAACACCTGGCATTCGTATAACCGCTGTAATTATTTATACAATAAAGTTAAGTAGTGCCGCTGGTAACCGTATAGCATCGTACAGACGAGTCACCGATTACCACCAACTCGGATCGAATGCCGTTCGAATATACCACCAAGATCGGATACCAGAAAATGTTACAATCCCGCCCCGCACTTGTGCTACCGTCCTGCCCAAGTACTGCCGCCGCCTGCCGCCGCCCTCCGCCCGACCTGTCGGCTTAGCTCGTCTCCCTCTCGTCTCCTTGTCGTCCTGCCCTCTAATGCTCTTTCCTGTGCTAAATTACCGCCCCGACATTTCTCCCATATCCTACTTTCTTTTTCACTGCCTATTACTATTGTTTAGGTGACGAAATTTTATGTACGAAGGGGTATTATTATTTTTTATTATACCTTACAATGCAAGCTTTAGACCAAAGAAAATTGAATTTTCTGGTCATTGTCTGGTTTAGGAAATCTGCTTTTAATATTTTTACTAACTTGACACGTAAGTAAAAAGTTTCTTACATAATCTCTCAGTCGTCTTATTAACCGAATCACTTGAATGGGCACTCAGGTTTATAATGCCGCCCCAACACGCCTCATAAGCTACCGCCTCAAACCCTGCTTAAATATTTACAAATCTCTGGTAGTACACATAGTTTTAATTACATCGACAATCTTTATAATTATGGTGACCTAACAATAGACTACAATTTCATTAACTTAAGGTTTCAAGTATGAAATCCCACCGAATACAACCATATACCGTGGGCTACAAACCGGAAATATCGGTGAAACCCAGATTTTATTTGTTTAACCGCTGTGTCGGTAGGGCCACGAAAAGCCTGATTGCAAAAAAGGTCAAATGATATGCATGGTATAGATCTAGACTGTAAAGATATTAAATATATATTATTAATGCTATCGTAAATCGTAAATGTATCAACGCTAGTCGTTGAGTAAATGCTATGGTTGCCGTAAGTGAGTAAACACGGGTGTTTTAGTCGTCTATAAGCTATCGAACTCGTGCCTTGGGCTTAAGCCTGGGCCTATCTTGTCTCTGCGTGTCTGCATGTGACGGTATGGGCCTAAAAATAATCTATATGCACTGGAAACTCGTTCATCACTTGGGGAATAACCAGAGGTTGGGTAAATAATTTCCGTCTTTTATTACCCGAATCGAATTGGATGGTTGGAATGTAATTCACAGTATAAGGAGATGCAATTGGAGTTATTACCGGAGTTATAATTGGACTTGGAACCGGCGTATGATTAAGTTCTCCAGTCATCACCTTTTTGAATAATACACTACCAGATTCAAGATTTTGTATAGTATTCCAAAATTCTTCATCCTCTCCAAGAAACTTATAACTTAAATCATAATCTATGCAATTTAAGAAAAAAATTTCAAGTTGCTTTAATAATTTTAAATCGATATTAATGTTACAATCATTAATTAAATTTATCCAGGTTTTGAAAGTATAACTTTGATCATTAAAAACTTTATTTGATAATATTAATGATACAATTATTAAATTTTGAACTAATTTCTTGTCTTCAATTGTAATTATATGATTTCTTTGAAACTTGTAAATTAAATTTATTGCAATAATTAAATTCTCTAATGATAATTTGGAGATTCGAATTAATTTTGCAACCTTTAGATTTTGATGTTCTGTATTAAATATTTTCTTTGATAATTTCATAAAAATATCGATATAAATTTCGATCATTATGAATAGAGAAATAGAGGATAATTCATATATTTATATCAACTGGCTAACGGTTTAAATTTAGTTTGACACACACAAATTCTCAGATGCAATATTACTTGGGCTGCAACCTTTTTTATCCGGATGTCGTGGCCTCCTTTAGAGCATTACTTTAGTCGGAAGGCGGTAAACTATTTAACTATAAACTGAACAATCGAATGGGCGCCCTGTTCCTGTTCATTGGCGCCTTATATTTTTTGGTACCGGGACACCTTTTTTTTTTTAACTGAACAGCTACTGGGTTCTGCTGTATTGTTTAAATTTTAATTCATCTCACATTAAAGTTTATGATGAAACGATATTTGTTTTGGATTTGTAGTTTCACTTTGTTTGCATTTCAGGTTGTTTTTTATTATTACTTACCAATGTACTAAGTTTTTTTTCTCTAACCTATGACGAAATTTCACTCTACTATTTCATCTATTATATCCTATGTACGAATTTATTATGTACAATTTTATTATGTATATTTTCTTAGTTTATAGTTTATTAAAATTGCCTACTAATTGTCAGCCTGACCTCATGCAAGTTAAACTTAAAGGTGGTATTTTCTGTCGAGAGAAAATATCGTTTCAGGACATTCACGCAGGAGGCCCCGGTACTATGGTTTAGAGAGGTATTATAAGCGTAGTGGTTAGGGTTATGGATTATTTATGTATATTACGGAAGTTGGCGATGTAATAGAATCATCCGTGGTGCCGTGGTGGTGCTGCCGGCTGATGCGGGCTCTGGCACTGTGCCTACTGCTGTGCCCCCATTGCACCTGTCCCCACTGCCTCGTTAGCGCCGAATCCTCGGCTTTATTCTCGAATAAGCATCGGCTCGGCTGGATCACACGACGTCTCATGCGATGAGCTGGCTCATCTCATCTTCTACCATATTACCATCTCTTTATATCTGCCCTCTATGTCCCCAATATCCTATTAAAACCCTTTAGTATAACCCAATATGCTCCCAATTCATAACCTTGCCACCAATTTCTCTCCTCTTCGCCTCAATTTCACTCGTCAACTCGCTCATTGTTAGTAGGCTGTACAGCAATTTTTCACGCAGTATTGCTATAATCAAACCTTGTTCATATCTTTATATCAACAGTAATAAAAGTGAAATTTAAGCAATTATGGCTATTTTCAAGTTCAAAATCATCCATTATTATCTAATTCCTTTGACATGTTTATTTGTGTGGTGGGCAATGCTTACAGCTCTTCTCATTTGCTGGGGTGTTCAAGGTAAACCTCAATATCCTTGGAATGATGAACCACAAGATCCTCCTTTTATTAGTGATTTGGGTGCTACCAATCTTCAACCATTGTTCATAGCATGTACTGGATTCCAAGCTATATTTTTTGTTGGAACCTTGATTATGGAATATTTTTTAAGACGGTATAAAAAGTTGCAGCCTTGGGTTAGTAAGAAACAACCAAAGCTAAGTATTGTAAGTATTGTTTGTGCAATTATTGGACAATTGGGGATTTTGTTTGTTGCAATCTTTAAAACTAACAAGTTTGGTAAAGTTCACTTAACTATGGTTGGAATTTTCATAGTTTTTTCATTCTTTACTTGCGTCTGTAATTTCTTAAATAGTTTTATCTTTGGTAATTACCCTAGAAGATTAAGTCCAAATCATGAAAAAGTGATTTTTGGTAAACATAAATGGGCCAATTTGTATATGGTATCATTTTTCATGAAGACTGTATGGTTGATTGGAGCAGTGGTATTTGCATGTGGTTTTGGATATTATAAGACCACGCCAAACCAAAGTAGATCTGCCGTATTTGAATGGTTAATTAGTTATTGGTATGGTCTTTTATTGGTATTTTGGGCTTTAGATTTGTTCCCAAGTGCAGTTAAACATTACCAATTAAGACACCCAGAGCAATTCCCAGAGAAAGATCTTAGTAATATTCATTTGGACCCAAATAACCCTAATGATTTGACCAAGCTTGAACAGAGGTCAGTTTCTACATATGGAGAGCCTACTTTTGCAGAACAGTCGATGTAGGTGGGAAGGGGATTAAATAGTTGCAGAGTTGCAGAGTTGCAGAGTTGCAGAGTTGCAGAGTTGCAGAGTTGCAGAGTTGCAGAGTTGCAGAGTTGCAGAGTTGCAGAGCTGAAGAGAAAGAGCTAAAGAGAAAGAGCTAAAGAGCTAAAGAGCTAAAGAGCTAAAGAGCTGAAAAGTTGCAGAACTACACAACTACACAACTCTAGAGTTTAGTCGCCAAAAGAACCACAACTGCTACAGCCTTGCACAGTAGCTCCCGCACCGCTCCAACCCATCTCCAGCCCAGCTCCCACCGAGGCTCGCGCCCCACACCACCACTCCACTCCATACCACTCCCCGTCATTTATATAGTCATCATAGTCACATAGTCTCATAGTAAACCCTCTCTAGATTCATGTACATTACTGTAATATATCAAAGAAACATTCTAATCAACTCTAATACAGCACCACCACATACCAAAAATACCAATACGGCAATCCACCACTTACTTAATGGGTAGTCGATTTTCTCTTTATCCTCTTTAAATTGCCCAGTTTGTTTTAATTGATTGGTTTTGTTGAACTTCTTGTTAGCTAATCTTTGTTTTGGAGTTTGTACGGCCTTTATGTTAGTAGTTATCGTAATAGTTAAAAGGTGGTACTTACCATTTTTCACTATTTTCCTACGTGTACGAAAGCGAGCAAATTGATCTGGACGAGGCGGCCGCGTTCGAGTCTGCGGCGGGCGGGCTGTCGTGCGGCGGGCTGATGAGCGACTGCCATTTGGCGCTTTCTTTGCGCTTGGGCCATCACTGGTGTTACGGCGGCGCGACTCGGGCGACAATGTCAGACAGCCGGGTAAGTGATGAGCTGTGCGTAAGTGTGAGACCGGATCCGACAAATCGCTGCCGTTTGATTATGGAAACAACCCCATTGGTTTTGTGTCGGTACCACATCTACGCAGAGCCTTACTGATGAACATTATTAATCACCATTAAAACCACCCACCATCCCGCCAAATCGTACCCTTTATACCCTCACATCTTCTCCCCTACCCCCATCCTCCATCCCACTCCCTCCTATTCCCTACCTCCTCCCTTCCCGTCCTCTTCCCTAACACCGTGTCTTCTTTTTGCATCTGCTACCGCCTAGGTTGTATGCA
This sequence comes from Yamadazyma epiphylla, assembly GCA_030571925.1. Taxonomy (NCBI): domain Eukaryota; kingdom Fungi; phylum Ascomycota; class Pichiomycetes; order Serinales; family Debaryomycetaceae; genus Yamadazyma; species Yamadazyma epiphylla. Next base: position 89,928 of record JAJLZA010000024.1, read on the forward strand.
GTACGTCCCATCGCACGCTCTTCCACTTAAATGAAAAAAAATTTTTCTCTCTTTTTCCCATCTTTCTTTTGATTGAATAAAAGATGTCAGCTGCTACTGAATCCAAATATTCAACTGAAGTGCTCTCTGAGTTGTTAAGCAAGTTATCAGTTGCTGACAACAAAGATGAAGCCGCCAGTAACATTGCTTCCTTCTTAAATTCATCTATCGTTGAACACGATGCTCCAGTTGAATTTTTCACTGATTTAAAAGCTCAAATTAACAATAAAAAAGATGCTAACGTCAGTATTGCTGCTTTAAATGCTTACGCTCACATTGCTTCATCCAATGCTTTATCTCCAACCATTGAACCATATGTTGTTGAATTAGTTGGTGATGTTGCTGCTAAAGCTGGTGACAAAAATAAAGATATCCAAGTTGCTGCTTCTGATGCTTTATTAGCCATTTCTAAAGCTGTTACTCCAACTGCTATTAAGGTTATCTTACCAAAATTATTAGAAAACTTAACTTCTACCTCTAAATGGACTGAAAAAGTTGCTATTTTACAATCTATCTCTCAATTAGTTGATACTGCTAAAGCTCAAATTGCTTTAAGAATGCCGGAATTAATTCCTGTTTTATCTGAAACTATGTGGGATACCAAAAAAGAAGTTAAAGCTGAAGCTCATAAAACTATGACCAAATCTACTGAAACTATTGATAACAAAGATATTGAAAAATTCATTCCAAAATTAATTGAATGTATTGCTAACCCAACTGAAGTTCCAGAAACCGTTCATTTATTAGGTGCTACTACTTTTGTTTCTGAAGTTACCATGGCTACTTTATCTATCATGGCTCCTTTATTATCTAGAGGTTTAGCTGAAAGAGATACTGCTATTAAAAGAAAAGCTGCTGTTATTGTTGATAACATGTGTAAATTAGTCGATGATCCACAAGTTGTTGCTCCTTTCATGGACAAATTATTACCAGCTTTAAAAGCTAACTTCCAAACCATGGCTGATCCAGAAGCTCGTGAAGTTACTAACAGAGCCTTAAACACTTTAAGAAGAGTTGGTAATGTTGGTGAAAATGATGCTATTCCAGAAGTTTCAACTGCTGGTGATATTCCAGTTACTTTAGAAATCTTTAAAAAATTAATTAAAGATAAAAAAGTTGATGAAAAAAGATTTGATGTTGTTTTAACTTATATTGCTGCTATTGGTGGTGATTTAGTTGATGAAAGAGATATTCAACCTGAATCTTGGTTAAGTGCTGTTTTACCATTTGCTACTATTTTCTTACATGAAAAAGAAGCTAAAGAAATTATTGAAGAATTCAGAAAATTCTCTATTGATAATATTCCAGCTCCTCCATCTTTTGAAGATGAAGAAGATGAAGGTGAAGATTTATGTAATTGTGAATTCTCTTTAGCTTATGGTGCTAAAATCTTATTAAATAAGACTCAATTCAGATTAAAGAGAAATAGAAGATATGGTTTATGTGGTCCAAATGGTGCTGGTAAATCTACTTTAATGAGAGCTATTGCTAATGGTCAAGTTGAAGGTTTCCCAACTCAAGATGAATGTAAAACCGTTTATGTTGAACACGATATTGATGGTACTCATGCTGAAACTTCTGTTGTTGAATTCGTTATTCAAGATGGTGAAGTTGGTTTAACTACTGAAGTTGTTGAAGATAAATTAAGAGAATTCAATTTCTCTGAAGAAATGATTAAAATGCCAATTTCTTCATTATCTGGTGGTTGGAAAATGAAATTAGCTTTAGCTAGAGCTGTTTTAAAGAATGCTGATATTTTATTATTAGATGAACCAACTAACCATTTAGATACTGTTAATGTTGCTTGGTTAGTTAACTACTTAAAAACTTGTGGTATTACTTCTATTATTGTTTCTCACGATTCTGGATTCTTAGATAATGTTGTTGAATACATTATCCATTATGAAGGTTTCAAATTAAGAAAATATAAAGGTAATTTATCTGAATTTGTTAAGAAATGTCCATCTGCTAAATCTTATTATGAATTAGGAGCTTCTGAATTAGAATTTAGATTCCCAGAACCAGGTTTCTTAGAAGGTGTTAAAACTAAACAAAAAGCTATTGTTAAAGTTTCTAATATGACTTTCCAATATCCAGGTACTACTAAACCTCAAATTAAAAATATTAATTTCCAATGTTCTTTATCTTCAAGAATTGCTGTTATTGGTCCAAATGGTGCTGGTAAATCTACTTTAATTAATGTTTTAACTGGTGAATTATTACCAACTGAAGGTGAAGTTTACGTTCATGAAAATTGTAGAATTGCTTATATTAAACAACATGCTTTTGCTCATATTGATAACCATTTAGATAAAACTCCATCTGAATATATTCAATGGAGATTCCAAACTGGTGAAGATAGAGAAACCATGGATAGAGCTTCAAGACAAATCAATGAAGATGATGAAAAGGGTATGGAAAAAATTTTCAAGATTGAAGGTACTCCAAGAAGAATTGCTGGTATTCACGCTAGAAGAAAATTCAAAAACTCTTATGAATATGAATGTTCTTTCTTATTAGGTGAAAATATTGGTATGAAATCTGAAAGATGGGTTCCAATGATGTCTGTTGATAACGCTTGGTTACCAAGAGGTGAATTAATGGAAACTCATTCCAAGATGGTTGCTGAAGTTGATATGAAAGAAGCTTTAGCTTCTGGTCAATTCAGACCTTTAACTAGAAAAGAAATTGAAGAACATTGTGCTATGTTAGGTTTAGATGCTGAATTAGTTTCTCACTCTAGAATTAGAGGTTTATCTGGTGGTCAAAAAGTTAAATTAGTTTTAGCTGCTTGTACTTGGCAAAGACCTCATTTAATCGTCTTAGATGAACCAACCAATTATTTAGATAGAGATTCTTTAGGTGCTTTATCAAAAGCTTTGAAAGCTTTCGAAGGTGGTATTGTTATCATTACTCACTCTGCTGAATTCACTAAAGATTTAACTGAAGAAGTTTGGGCTGTCTTAGATGGTGAAATGACTCCATCTGGTCACAATTGGGTCCAAGGTCAAGGTTCTGGTCCAAGATTAGAAAAGAAAGAAGATGAAGAAGATAAATTCGATGCTATGGGTAACAAGATTGCCGCTGCTAAGAAGAAAAAGAAATTATCATCTGCTGAATTAAGAAAGAAAAAGAAGGAAAGAATGAAGAAAAAGAAGGAATTAGGTGACGCTTATGTCTCATCTGATGAAGAATTCTAATTTAATTAGAAATTTTTCATCCCTCCGTTTTTAACATTGCACTCTTAATTTTTTTTTTTTAATTACATAAATTATTGTTTGCTTGTTTTTAATATTATATATTTATAAACCTATATATATATATATATAATAAGATATAAATTGATTATACTTTTATTTTCCTCTAATCTTTATTGTCGTCTATTTGTGTTAAAATGGCTGCGAAAAATGGTTGCAAAATAGTTTTGGAAATCTTATCTTAACTCATGAATCACTGCCTCTATTGGTTTATTCTCTTCTTGGGATTGCAAATCATGGCCTTGAATATCCCTTTGAACGATTCTTGTTCTGGTTTAAGTTTATTGAGAAAAGCAGATGTATGCATTACTTTAATTATCTCGATATTTTCTTTACTAACCTTAGTCAATATCTCAATCGGAACGGCAGTACATAGAAGGAAGGAGTTCAATATCTAACGAACATTTGAAAACTCTTTTGCAAACTGGACCATTAACTGGACTCTCTAAACTCTTGGATAATGATTCATATTGTGGTATTGCATTAGCTTTCTCCGGTGGTGGTTATAGATCTATGCTTACTGGATTAGGTGCTCTTAAGGCATATGATTCCAGTTATTCAACTAGTTCATTACTTTCAGGAATTCTTCAGTCTTCCCATTATATCAGTGGCATATCTGGAGGTGCCTGGCTTGTTAGTTATTATCTAGTGAATGACTTCACAACTCAAACATTACAAACAAAATTATATGAAGTTTTAACTCAAAGACTTCTTCCTGGGGTTTTTGACTTTGATCCAACTTTTAAAGGTGGAAAACAAGAGCTGGGTGAAAATATCTTTCAAAAACTTTTATCAAATTACTTCAATACCACAACCTCGGAAACGAGTTTTGAAAGTGTATTCAAGTTTTATGAACATATCCATAATAAGGTGAAGATAAAGAAGGGAACTGGTTCCTACGTATCTTTCACTGATTACTGGGCAGAAATACTAAAGGATAGAATATTTTATAATTCAAGCATTGACCACTTTTCTGATTGGGTCAATTCGAACTCTTTTGAAAGTTATAATAAACCTTTTCCTATTATTATTACCAATAGAAAATCTACTTCTAAAAAAGATATTTCAAATATCATCGAAATAAGTCCTGTTGAATTTGGTTCTTGGGAAAAAAATATAAATGGGTTTTTGAATACTAAATATCTAGGAACCTCTTTTAAAAATGGTATCCCTACAAATTGTGTTCAAGGGTTTGATACAATTGAATTCATTGCTGCAACTTCATCATCTTTATTCAATAACGTATTTACCTTTGTATATAAATATCTACTTAAGTATCCGATAGAAGCAAAAAATGCAATAGAAACTATCTTAGAAGCTTTCGGTTTAATTGGAGATGAAAGGAAAACTGCTTTACCCCAAGATCACTCAGAATATGCAATATATCCAAACCCATTTTATAAATATCTGAAATCATCTGGTGTAGCTAAAACATTAAAGCATTTATTTCTTTCTGATGGTGGAAATAATGGTCAGAATATCCCTTTCTACCCATTTTTAAGAACAGAAAGAAAGGTTGATGTTATAATAAGCTTTGACATGTCCTCAGATATTTGGAATTACCCTAATGGAACCACTTTAATCCAAACTGCAAAGTACTCCAATGATAGTCAGGAAGTATTTATATATGCTGGAAAATACAGAACGAGGTTCCCATCCGTTCCTGAGCTTGGAGTTAAAGACAGACCAATATTTCTTGGATGTCAGCTTGAAGATTATCCAGTGATACCTGATCCCAAAGAAATTAAGTATAATGAACTGGCAATTTTACAATTACCACCAATTATTATTTATATTCCAAATACAAAGTATTCCTATGCCTCAAATAGTTCCACATTTAAATTAAGTTATAATGACTCAGAAGCTGATTACATGATTCAAAATGGGTATAATTTGGCCACAAATGGTAATTCTAGTGTTTTTTCCAGCTGTGTTCAGTGTGCTATTTTAAAAAGGAAAATTGATCAAGTGAACATGGGATGGCATTCATTTTATAAAGAGGCTAAATTACCATCAATATGCAAATTCTGTTTTAGCAAATATTGTTATCATACTTAAATCCTATAGAATATATAGCCAAATACATGTTGAAGATAACTTTCAAATTAAACTTATAATCATCACTAATTTTCAAATAGCTAAATTTTACTTGAAGCAAACAAATATTGTAAATATGTATAGGGTACACGTATGGTAATGTTGTTTTAATTATATTTTATAAACTCAACAACTCTTAACATCATATATTAAGGGCATTATTTTCGAAAAAATTTTTGTAGCCAGAGTAAAAATCGCCAAAATAATAAAATCCAAAAAAAAAAAAAAATAAAATAAAATCATAAAATTTAAACTATAAATAATACTTATGCTAATTCGATTGAACCTTTACCAGCAATCTTAACAAGAGTATTACCGAATTCATCTTTTTCACCATCAGCTTTTACTGAACCACCTAAGACTTTAACATAAAATTCTTTTGGAACTTTACCACTAGATTTAACGTCATAACCTTTATCAGTCTTAGTAATAGTGACTTCAGCGATAAATTCACCTAATTTGTTGATATTTGGAATTTGAACAGTCTTTTCAGATTCAATTTCAAAAACATTTACTGTGAAATCTTCGTGGTAAGCATAATCTGGTTTATCAATCTTAGTGTTTGGGCCAGCTGTGACAAAAGCAGAATCTGGTCTAACTAAGAGTGGTAAAGATTTATAGTCATGGACTTCACTGATGTATCTACCTTCAGTAGCTTCTCTAATTTTACCATCTAAGTAACCGTACCATTTACCTTTTGGAACGTAAAAGGTAACATCACCTTCGGCGTTAAAGACAGGAGAAACTAATAAAGAATCACCTAACAAGAATTGAGTGTCAACACTTTGTGCAATAACATCATCTGGGAATTCCAATAACAAAGCTCTCATAACTGGAGTACCAGTTTTATGAGCTTCAATGGCTTTAGCATAGATGTATGGCATTAAAGATATCTTTAAATCAGTGAATTTCTTTAAAACAACAGAGGCTTCATCATCAAAAGCCCATGGAACTCTGTAAGAACCAGATCCATGCAATCTTGAATGTGATGATAATAAACCAAAGGCACACCATCTTTTATAGACAGCAGCATCTGGACTACCTTCAAAACCACCAATATCATGAGACCAGAAACCGAAACCTGATAAGGTTAAAGATAAACCACCTCTTAAAGTTTCAGCCATAGCTTCAAAAGTGGATTCACAATCACCACCCCAGTGAACTGGGAATTGTTGGCCACCAGTAGTGGCAGATCTGGCGAAAAGACAAGCTTCATTCTTACCTAATTTCTTTTCCAAGATTTCAAAGACACATTTATTGTACAAATAAGTGTAATAGTTGTGCATAGCAACTGGATTAGATCCATCATGGAAGACAACATCTTTACATGGAATTCTTTCACCGAAATCGGTTTTAAATGAATCAACACCTAAATCAACTAAAGCACTTAATTTATCTTGGTACCATTTCCAAGCGTCTGGGTTAGTGTAATCAACAATTCCCATACCTGCTTGCCATAAATCAGTTTGGTACGAAGAACCATCAATATTTTTGATTAAATAACCCTTTGCATCAGCCTCTTTGAATAAGCTACTTTCTTGACCAATATAAGAATTGATCCAGACACAAACCTTAATACCAAAATCTTTCTTTAATTTGGCTAAAATACTTTTAGCATCTGGGAAATATTCTGGATCAAATTCAAAATCACACCATTGGAAACCTTTCATCCAGAAACAATCAAAATGGAAAGTTCTTAATGGAATGTTTCTATCTTTCATACCTTGTAAGAAACCAGAAACAGTGTCAATATCATATGAAGTGGTGAATGAAGTGGTTAACCATAAACCAAAAGTCCAAGCAGGTGGTAAAGCTGGGAATCCAGTTAATGTACAGTATCTTTGTAAAATAGTTTTTGGATCAGGACCGTTAATAACATAAATTCTAGCACCTTCACCTGGAACAGTGATATTGACTCTAGTGGTTCTTTCACTTTGTAATTCAAAAACAACATTTGATGGAGAGTCAACAAAAACACCATAACCTCTAGAAGATAAGTAGAATGGGATATTTTTATAAGTCCATTCAGAAGAAGTACCACCATCTTCATTCCACATTTCAACTCTTTGACCATTTTTTAAGAATGGACCAAATCTTTCACCTAAACCGTATAATTTTTCGCCGACATGAAGATGGAATTGAGTGGTAATGTAAGTGGTAGCTCTGTTGGTGGTGGTATTAGGTTTTAAATATCTGGAGTCAGTCACGTGACCGACGGATCTGAATCCAAATTTGGTTAAGATTTTATCGTCGCTTTTAAAATCGACTGCAAATTTTTTAGTTGAAACAGCTGCGGTAAGATCGTTGGTGGATAAAGTAGCAACTTCAGCTTTGGAATCTTTACCACTGGTAGTAACAGCAACATCTTTACCAGCTTTCAATTCAAATCTTGGTTCTTTATTGTTCGCATACTTGGAATAGTGATGATAAGCTTCAAAACCAACAATTCCTTCGGATGGAGAAGTGATTTTGGTGGAGATGGTTGGTGCATTTAATTGGTCACCTCTGTTGTTTAAGTTTTTAGCAGCAGCTAAAGAGTAGATTGAATCTTTTTCAACTACGGTCTTGAAATTTTCAGTAGCCCAGCTAACTTTAACACCGTCTTTTAATTCCCACATTCCTCTGGTGAAGCGGGTGTCAGAATCGACATATCTATCAATTGAACCTGGTTCCATAGTTCTATATCGAATTACATGAAGGATATGGCTTCTTTTATATGATGGCTACTCAAAATCTACCGGAAAGTTTAGTAACTCATATGCAGTACTAATGCACCCGATTTAATCTGAGCGATAAAAATTCCAGCCAATAAGTTCACCAGTTGACCTAAAGTATGGGGAAATATTACGAGAAATTTTCCATACATATAGAGAGATGGTAAAGAAAACGCAATTAATTGATAAAATTAGAGGGTTTAGGTTAAAATAAAGTTATGCACGATGGATATTACTATCATGAGGTTATAATATACGATTTGTAGATCATTTAGGGAAGGTTAACGAAGATATTACCGATGATTAATCAACCCCTCTATTACCCCCACTTTATTTGCAGCCAGTGAGCAGACCAAGTTGGTGGAGGATGCCGAGTATCTGACCCGAGTAGTGTATAGACCATGGCTAGTGGTTGCAATATGATGTAAGGGTAGAGTAGAAAGTTAGGTATAGGATACGGTTATAGAGGTAGTGGAAGGTTAGGATATTGGCAATTGACGATTAAGCTTGTGTAGGAGATGAAGTGAGTGTTGCACCAAGTATCCGGAGGCCCATTAACTGATATGGTGTGGACAGTAGTAGACTTCGATAGAGTAGTGTTAGGTCAGTTGGCCAATGAGCAGTAGAATGTGTTAGCGTAAGTAATAGCGTAAGTAATAGCGTAACTAATAAACCAGTACATCGACAGTTATCGCAGTAGCGCCGGTATGAGCGGTAGATAATGGAAACAGAGGACAAAGTGGTCCTCAATGAACAAAGGAACGCACATGGGGCTCAAACCCAAACAGCACTTATGTATCCGGAGATGTACCAGTGCAACCTTCCTACCCTTCACCGTCCAAATCTACCAGCTGGTACCATCCCCATACCGTCCCCGTACCATGATAGCACCAACATCGCCCCAATCTCGCACCAACCCGACCCATATCGCCCTATCGCGGCTCATCCAGCCAACTACTTAACCCCTTCAGATTCGCGATAAAATCATGTCTAAACCTTTCCAACCAGTCAGTGAAGTACTCAAGTCCACCAGTCCTAGGAAACCACAATCGTTCAGCGAAATATACGGAGAACCAGAAAACTTCCTAGAGATAGAAGTACGTATTTCCCATCAACCCCCGAGTCCAACGCCCATACTAACGTTCTAGGTCCGTAATCCCCAAACTCATCATATCGGCAGAGAAGTATTCACCGACTACGAAGTCATTTGCAGAGTACGTATTGTCTAAACCAACCAACAGCACCGCACCAATGGTGGTGCCAATTTGCTGCGTCCCAGCACCGCCGCTACCACCACTACCGCCGCTGCAACCACTGCCTCAACCATACTAACCACCAGACTAACATCCCATCGTTCAGAAAACGTCACAGTAAAGTTCGCCGCAGATATTCGGATTTCGTCAGGCTAAAACAGATCTTAGAAACCGAAACATCAAGAGTTGTAATTCCTCCTTTACCAGGCAAAATCCTATTGAATTCCAATAAATTTAACGATGTTAACATCGAGAAAAGAAGACAAGGATTGGAAAAATTTTTGGCGGTTGTTAGCGGACATCCGCTTCTTCAAACGGGATCAAAGACATTAATTGAATTTATTCAAGATGACAAATGGGACCCAAGAACTTTGAATTATTATTGAAGAAAATTTCAGGAATTGTTGGGGATGTAGGTTAAAACCGAAGGGACTTAAAGGTAAATGAGGAGGTAGTTTACCCCAGATGTCGGCTCCGGACTTTTGAATATTAGCATTTACGGGGTTAAAATTACCCAATTAAGTATCAAATATACAGTTAACGCCATGATTCGGACTTTTGAAATTAGTAACGGACTTTGGTTTCACATTTTACGGACTTTGGGTTATACATGCCTTTACCGAGTGATTTTTCATTGGCCATGGGTGCAATTTATGGTTTTGAGCGCGCGGAAAAAGGTTGCTTAAGACCGGAACAACTGAATGGGCATGCTCTCAATGGCTATGGAGTTTGATTCCGTAAAATCATTGGGAAAATGTTGTTCCGGGATCTAAAGCTAAATCCATACCCTCGGACTTCACGTACCCGAGTTAATAAGCTTATATTTACAGTTTAATCATATGATAACGGTATTGATTTGCTATAATTGCCATCACCAGATGCGCAAGCAAATCAACTGATAGGACCCCCTCTATTTTTTTACTAATTGTTGATCATAGCAAAATAAAGCATTCGATTAACCCGCAAATTAACCTTTCCCGGGTCATTATTCATTTGCAGTCAAAAAAGTGAGGGGATTTAGGAGGAAAGCTTACATTTGCTGTAGTTGAGATTTTAAAAGCCGATAAGTAAAAAATCAAGGTTAACTCCGAAAAATGATCGACGGTAAACTGGCCAAATTTTAACGCTACCTTAGTGGATAAATCGGATTATAATAGTTATTAAATATATATTAAAGTAGTTATTTTGTATAAATTATCCAGGTTTTGTTAAAAAAATTGATCGGTAAATAAATTAATCACCTGTTCGATGAGTTAAAAAAAAGTGGCCTGTCTCACTGCCCAATCATCTTAGGCCCAGTCCAAAAATGGACGACGTTCGGTGATATCTTTAAAAGCCTGCCATCCCCTCAATTGAAAAATATTATAAAAGGATCAACTTAGTCCTTTCCAGATCTTCTTTTTTTTTCTTTTATTCAAGCTGAATCGTTATATTTCAAGACTTCTGAATTCATTTACCAGAAGTTTACAAACGTTATCTAAAATGTCTATCCCAGAAACTCAAAAAGCCGTTGTTTTCGAAACTAATGGAGGTCCTTTATTATATAAGGATATCCCAGTTCCTAAACCAAAACCAAATGAAATCTTAATTAATGTTAAATACTCTGGTGTTTGTCACACTGATTTACACGCATGGAAAGGTGATTGGCCATTAGACACCAAATTACCTTTAGTTGGTGGTCATGAAGGTGCTGGTGTTGTTGTTGGATTAGGTTCTAACGTTACCGGTTGGGAAATTGGTGACTTAGCTGGTATTAAATGGTTAAATGGTTCATGTCTTTCTTGTGAATTCTGTAGAACTGCTAATGAATCTAACTGTGCTGATGCTGATTTATCTGGTTACACCCACGATGGTTCTTTCCAACAATATGCTACTGCTGATGCTGTTCAAGCTGCTAGAATTCCAAAAGGTACTGATTTAGCAGAAGTTGCTCCAATTTTATGTGCTGGTATTACTGTTTATAAGGCTTTAAAGACTGCTTCTTTACTGCCAGGTCAATATGTTGCTATTTCCGGTGGTGGTGGTGGTTTAGGTTCTTTAGCTATCCAATACGCCAAAGCTATGGGTTACAGAGTTGTTGCCATTGATGGTGGTGATGAAAAAGGTCAATTCTGTAAAGATTTAGGTGCTGAATTTTATGTTGATTTCACCAAGAGTAAAGATGTTGTTAAAGAGATTACTGAACTTACTAAAGGTGGTGCTCACGGTTGTATCAATGTTTCTGTTTCTGAATTTGCCATTGGTCAATCTTGTCAATACGTTAGACCAACTGGTACTGTTGTCTTAGTTGGTTTACCAGCTGGTGCTAAAGTTTCTACCGGTGTCTTTGAAGCCGTTGTTAGATCTATTAACATCAGAGGTTCTTACGTTGGTAACAGAGCTGACACTGCTGAAGCAATTGATTTCTTTGCTAGAGGTTTAATCAAATGTCCTATTAAAATTACTGGATTATCTGAATTACCAAAAATTTATGAATTAATGGAACAAGGTAAAATCTTAGGTAGATACGTTGTTGACACCAGTAAGTAATCAGATATTTGTTTTGTAGTGAATCAAAATCATACTGTTTTTTAAAATCTCTTTTTTTGGCTGCAAAATTTGCATCTCTGTTTGATCTAAAATTGTAAATCTCTGCATACTTTCAATTGTTCCATATCGGATATCTGCATTATTGCATTAGTGGTTGCAAAAACCCAAATTCGGATTTACAAGTTGTCGCTTAAAAAAATAACCAATCGGTTAAAAGTCTAAAGTTAAATCAAAACGATATTTATTAAACAACTATTTAAAAAGCTTTGTTTAAAGGAGATAAAACATCTTTACCTTTGTAAAAGTTAATAGTTTTAATAGCTCTATCATAAACACCTTCTGGAGTAAATTCAAGATATTTAAAGATATCAGCAGCTTTACCTGAAGCACCAAATCTTGATAATCCAAATTGTTCATGAGAATATTTAGACCATCCAAATGGTGACATAACTTCAACAGATAAGATTGGTACACCATCTGGTAAAACACTTAATTTATAACCCTCAGATTGAGAATCAAAAGTAAAGAAATCTGGAATTGAAACAACTCTAACTTTTTTACCTTCAGAAGTTAATTTTTTAGCAGCAGCAACAGAAATTTCAACTTCAGAACCTGAAGCAGCAATAATAAGATCTGGATTTTCAACATCAACTAAAACATAACCACCTTTAGAAGCTTTTTCAATTGAAGAACCTTCTAATTGTGGTAAGTTTTGTCTACTTAAAGCTAAAACATGAGGAGTTTTAGTTGAAGAAATAGCAGATTTATAAGCAGCAGAAACTTCATTACCATCAGCTGGTCTCCAAACAGATAAGTTTGGAATAGCTCTTAAATGAGCAATGGTTTCAATTGGTTGATGGGTTGGACCATCTTCACCTAAACCAATAGAATCATGAGTTGCAACCCAAGTAATTGGATGATGAGAAAGAGCAGATAATCTAAGAGCTCCAACAGCATAAGAAACAAAGTTTAAGAAAGTACCACCATAATTCTTGTAGTTAGCACCAAATGCACAAATACCATTCATAATAGCACCCATACCATGTTCTCTAACACCATATCTAATATATCTACCAGAATAATCACCTAAACCAGTTGAAGGAGATTGGAAATCAACAGCACCAGTAGTTCTAGTTAAATTAGATGGAGTTAAATCAGCTGAACCACCAATTAATTCAGGAACTTTTTCATAAAGAGCATTTAAAACCCCTTCAGATAATTTTCTAGTTGCAACAGCTTTATCTTCTGGAGTGAAAGTTGGTAAAGCTTCTTCCCAACCTTCAGGTAATTTACCATCTAATCTTCTTTGAACTTCAGCTCCAGCTTCTGGATATTCTTTTTTATAAGCATCTAAAAGTTCAATCCATTTAGCATGAACTTTTTGATTATCTTCAACATGTTTTTTGAAATAATCAGTAACATCAGTCGGAACAGCAAAATCTTCTTCTGGGTTAAAACCAAATTGTTTCTTTAATTGTTTAACATCATCTGGTTTTAATGGAGCACCATGAACACCATGAGTACCAGCAGCTAATGAACCATAACCAATGGTGGTTCTTAATCTAATTAAAGTTGGTTTATCGGTGGATTTCTTAGCTTCTTCAATGGCTTTAGCAATTGATTCTAAATCAGAATCACCATTTTCAACTTCTAAGATATTCCAACCATAAGCTTTATATCTACCTAAAACATCTTCAGTAAAAGCAACATTGGTTGAACCATCAATGGAAATCTTGTTATCATCCCAGAAAGCAATTAAATTGTTTAATTTCAAATGACCAGCTAAAGAACTAGCTTCAGATGAAACACCTTCCATAAGACAACCATCACCTAAGAAAGCATAAACATTAGCATTAATCAATTCATAGTTTGGTTTGTTATAAGTGGCAGCAAATTGTTTTTGAGCAATTGCTAACCCAACAGCATTAGAAATACCTTGACCTAAAGGACCAGTGGTAACTTCAACACCTGGACAGTCGGTTGCTTCAGGATGTCCTGGGGTCTTGGAGTGTAATTGTCTAAATTGTTTTAAATCTTCAACAGTATAATCGTATCCATATAAGAATAACATGGTGTATAATAAAGCACAAGCGTGACCATTGGAAAGAACAAATCTATCTCTGTTAATCCAATCGGTTACTTTAGGGTTGAATTTCATATTTTGGAATACAACGTGAGCAGCTGGGGCTAAACCTAAAGGAGCACCTGGATGTCCAGAGTTAGCCTTTGAGACAGCATCTACAGCTAATAAACGGATAGTTGAAATGGCTTTTTGATCAATATCGGACATAATTGAATTGGGAAATTAATTTGTCTGGTGAAAAATTTGAAAAATTCGTGGTTATTGAGGAATCAAGATAATTTATATTGTTGGATTTTGCACGTTAATTATCCCGAGATTGCTTCAGAGAATGACGAAATTTTTGATTCACGTGCGGTTACGCGCGATTATGGTAGATGAGTAGAGTAGATATATAGAGGGTAATTGCCGAATAATGTACATGATCTATATAGAAGGGAAGGGAAGGTAACTTGGAGTGGACGCGCTTCCCAAAAGGACAGGAAGCGGAATGACGAACTCCGAGTGCGGGTGGGGGATGTTGGGTGCGAGTGTGAGGGAGGAGCTGTTGGGAGTGGTGCGGGAGAGGCTTTTGGGAGTGGTACGGTGGATGCGGGATACGATGGGGGGATACGGTGGATGCGGGAGGCAATGACGGGTGAGATACGGGCAATACGGCTTGAGTACGATAAGTGGCTTATGAGGATGGTGAAGATGCAGAGGATTATTTGGTATTCCCCCACGTCCCCCACGTTTGGCGTCCGTTGGTCCTGGCCGGTTCCTGGCGGGCTCCTGGTGGCTGGCGTGGTCGATTTAGCACGGCCCTCGCCCTGTCGCCCTGGCGCCCTGTCGCCTATCGTCCTGCTGCTGCCACATCTAATCACCTACGGATCCTCAAATGGACTCTTCTCTCCACTACCTTCACTAGTAGGCCTGCCTTCTGCTCTCCCTCCAGGTCTCCCCTCAATCTCTACGTCCAATATAAACGAGCCTGCATCATTGATACTACCATCATCACCAGGCTTCCCAAGCTCAATGAGATCAAGCGGAATCTCTTTCTTAACCTGTTTAACATCTTCATTGTTCCGGCGTATACTCGTAGCCCGCTGGATCTCTCCTATATCACTATCAACATCAGAATCACTTTCGTCTTCTTCTGCTATTTGTCCCGTTATATTTGATAACGTACTATCATTTAAATGCTTAGTAGTAGTATTAACACTATTAACCTTACTCAATTCACTAGAATTACCAGTCATTGTATAAGTATTGGATTCTTCATCACTTTGATCATCATCATCTTCATCTTCTTCTTCAATCCGGTCAACATTCACAAGTCTTGGTTGTGCTCTGATGGCCGTCATGGTGTTATCTTGAGCCTCATTAGGATTATTGGCTCTCATTATATCTCCAATAATTGAAGCATTTTCAATGGTATTTAAGTCGGAGAAAATCGAATCGGTTTCGTAAGAGTATATAGATTTAGTATTGTTCTTTGTTGGTCTAACAGTAACCCCAGGAATATAAGCAATAGGTAAGATATTTGATGCATTGGTGGTGGAAATTGTCGTTGCAATGGAGTTTCTGTTACCTGAATTGGGGTCAAGATACGGCGAGTTGACGAGTTTTCTATTCTGAAGGTTTCTAGGTCTTGATCTCTTCTTATTAAACTTGGTTTGGGGTCTGGTAAATGACTCATATGATGATAATCTACGGTTATTATTGGAGTTTGTTCTTCTCGCCTGAGGTCTTTCTTTGACCGCTGCTTCGGCACCTACACTCTGTCTCTTTTCACCGCTTATATCGGCACTCGACTGAGTATCTTCGTCGTTTTCAAGATCACTCATGACGATGTCATCGTCATCATCTACGTGAGGATGTTTCTTTCTCCATACCAAAAAGTAATATAGCAATGCTGCCACCATAATAGCAACTGCCCCTCCTACGACCCCTCCTACAATGGCAGGAACGTTATTGGTGCCTCTCAGTACACTGACCTTTTCACAGTAGTACTCTGGACAGGAATTACAGGTCTGGGTCCGTAAATTACTTACTTCACCTTTCCCACACTCGGGGCCGGGCGGGGTGTTTGTGGGACAAATCACACAACCATTCAGGTCTGTGGCTAAACTTGATTCAGCTCGGACGAGCAACTTTACCTTCGATGGAGGTGTACGGGATGACTTGGTTGATTTCATAGTATCCCTTTATACGCGATTTTTCACTTGAGATGGTGTGTAAAATTAACTTTGTTGGGTCACGTGAGCAGGCCGATTAGATTTGAAAGTATTTAACTGAAAGGGAGTGGATGGGATAGATGGGATAAATGGAATAAATGGGCTAAGCGGGATAAGCGGGATAAGTGGAAATCAGGCAAAGAGTGGATAAGTGTTATTTAAGTACCGTGCCTTGTTTCAAATGTGGATGCAATATAGCCATGAAACAATAGGATTAGACACGACCGAGCTGGCGAGACTGGTTGAATGCCGTATCGTCTAGGAGAGTGTCTAGGCGACGGGGTGGGTGGGTGCAGTGCTGGCAGGGGTGGTCCACCGGCGGTTGATCGGTTCGGAGCAGGGGCAGGCTAGAACCAGCACCCAACCACCATACACCTGCACCCTAGAGTTGCAGTGGGACCGAATTCGATGGGCTTCAATCAGATAGGAACCGAAAAGTCACGTGATGCGGGCGTTTATTCTATATTACATAAAGCTTTGACAAACTTCTGGGGCTAAACTATAATTATCTTTTCTTCTAAGTAACCATGTTTTTTCATAATCAAAATACTTCAAGTCTTTTGATTTAGAATCTACTAAAAACCATTGTTTGGTTTCTGTATTAAATTTCCACCCTCTCTTTGTTAACTCTTTTGCTGCATGAATTCTTGATAAATTATAATTAGGTTCACTATAATAAAAGCAATAAAATAATGTATCATTATCAAATTTATTCATTATAGCTTGGGAATTCAATTCATACATTGGCTCTTGAGGATAATCAATCGATGATGGATGGAAATTCCTAGGTAAGTATTGTCTAGGCTTTTCAGCATCAAATGAATCAGGACAATTGTATAATGAATTCTCCAATAAATTACTAATAGAGCTGAAAGGAAGAGGTTTACTTAACCTTAATTGACTGATTTGTGCCAATTGAGGAATTGTATCAATAAAAGTTTTATTACCATAACTTTCTGATGCTTCAGATTGAGGAATTGGTACTACAGTTGTCAGTGATACCGATTTTTTAAGCTCAGTATTGTTTGCGATAGGAGAAGCAGTTGAAGATTTTACAGTGGAAGTTTTGGAAAGTGTTGAGCCGTTCAAGCCTGGAGGACCCAGTTTGACAGAGTTATTAGGAGAGGAAGAAGTGGCTGCGGCAGAAACACCAGCACCACCAGCAGAACCAGGAACAGCAGAACCAGCTGACGTGGTGGCAGAGTTATTTGCAGCAGCAGCGGCAGCAGCCACGGCCTCAGCAATGGTAGTTCCACTAGCATAAGCGTTAGGAATAGGAGGTGCTGGAGTTGATTCAAGTCCACTTTTAACAGCATTAGAGTATGAAGAAGTAGGTGGAGGAGTGGCAGAAACCTTGGATTTTAATGGCACCTTCTTCTTCAACAAATCCTTTTCTTCCTTTTCTTTCTTCTCCTTCTCTTTCAACTCTTGTTCCCTCTTTTCCTTCTCTTTCAACTCTTGTTCCTCTTGCTCTTTCCTCTCTTGTTCAAGTTCAGCAATGGTAGCCAAATTACCTTGAACATCACCTAAAGTATCATCATCGATCTCTAATTGATCATAGAACTCGTATTCCATGTAATCCTCGTCTTGATTATTCTCAACATAATCTTCAAGATCTTCTTTAATTAAGTCTACTTTATCAGGTTTAAGAGTTTCATTTTCTAAACTTCTTAAGATTTTTTCTAATTGGGTCAAATGGTTGTTGTTTCTTTCAACTTTATACTTTAAATCGTCCACTGAGTTCTGCAAACTAGCAGAATTAGACGATTTAGCCTTCTTTAATTGCGACAAATAATGATGAATATCGCTTTCCAACAACTCATTTTGACCGTTCAACTGCTCGATGATGTCCATGACGAAGTTTGCAGTTTTCTCTTTCTTTTCGTCGTTGGCATCACCAAACCGGGTTAATTTACCAGTTTTCTTTTGCATCTCTAAACCTTCATTGGAAAATTGCTTAATTTTGGAGATTTTTTCCAAGTCTTTGAACCTATCCATGGCATTTTCTATTTTGGATCGATTTTCCAGCAATAAATTCTTATCAAGTTTGATTCCACTGTCACTTAGCCATTGCTTTAATTGATCTCTAAGTCTTTGAAGTTTTTTGATTTCTTTTTTCAAGTCGGCCTCAAATTTATCTCTTTGAGAGCTTAATTCTGTGGTTAGGGCTTTCTCATAGACATCGTCGAATAGAGCGAGTCCTTCTGCTATCTTTTTGTTCGTTTTGTCGAACTCTTGTTGTAACTTTCTGGCACTCATGGTGAACGAAAATTCTGCGCGAATGGAGGTGTAGAGGAGGTGGAGGACTAGAAGAAGAACCAAACGAGACGATGAGAAGATGAACGAAATGAAAGGATGAGAGGAGGGAGAATGAGAGAGGAATAGAGAACCAGAAAAGAAATACAGGAGCGAAGAACAGAGAAACAGGTTAGTTCTAGGAGAAGTACATTCTATTCTATAGACAGCCAGGTCGCACGGAGCCGTGCACACTTCGCACCGCACTTCGCACCGTACTTAGCACCATCCTGGCCCACTCTAGCAATGGCCCACTCTAGCAATGGCCTACTCCAGCCCACCTTTCACCTCTCTTTCCAAAAAAACCAGCGTAAAATGGTCCAATTGCTTGAAATTGTACTCAAAACTCTTACTGCTACTATAATACGGATCCTCTACAATCTTGTCCAAAGAAGTATCGGTTCTCCATTCCCCAAATAACTCAATTTTACAGTTGCTGCCTTTCGGCTTACCGTACAATAACTCCGATTTATGGCCCTGGTCCATCGCTAATAAATAATCAAATTTAAAATAATCGTCTCTAGTTATCTCTTGTGATCTATGGTTAATAGGAACACCGTTCTTACGGCATGTCTTTGCTGATCGATGGTCTGGACTCTCTCCTACATGCCAGGCACTGACACCAAAGGAGTCAATTCTGTCAAAATATTGTGAATATCCCAATTCTTGAACTCTGTGTTTAAACAAAGCTTCGGCCATTGGCGACCGACAGATGTTGCCTGTGCATATAAACGCTACAGAGATCTTGTCAGGCATTGAATATCGCGATTACATTAAAACTACATAAAGTACAGGTCGTGCGCGGGCAACGTAGATGGCTGGAAGCAGATGGCTGGATAGCAGTAGATACCTGGACATCAGATGCCCTACAGCGACACCCGCCACAGCTTCACACCGCATACGACTCTATATGGTTCTTCCACTCATCAAACTCCAAGTTCTCATCGTAAAAGAACCCAAACTCCCCAAAATCAGGCTTGAACTTCTTCTCATTAAACAACAAGTTCAACTCTTCATCTTCATCTCTTTCTCTTTTAACAGACTTGTTCGTCATCAAATCTAATACCGTATCAATACCATTATCAATACTCTCTTTAATGGCTCCAACCTGTTTAAAAGAGGTAATAATGGCCTGGGGTTTAATAGTAGCAGTCCATTCACTTGATGGTGATGGTGTTGGTAAACCTTTAATATCCAACGACTCATCAATCTCTAACAAATTAGCTAAAGATGCAAAGAAAAATTTCTCGGGATCAGTTTTAGATAAATCTTTACGTTTAATTAATTGATCATCTAATTCTTTTTCTCCAGTAGAAAAGATATCACCAAGTGCATTTTCATGTAATTTACCATCTAATGAAGGTGATTGACCTGTTGGTGTGTTCTTATTACTTTGAGTACCAGGAACTTGAGGTGTTGGAATACTATTTGGTGTTTTAATAGCATTTGCCAATGAAGCAGGGGTAGTAGCAGTACCTGATGGTGTATTACCTTTATTAGATTTCTTTCTACCTGCTTGACCACTTGTTGAAGCTTTCTTTGGTGCTTTAGAACCTCTACCATTAATAACTGGTGAAGATGCTGGGTTTGGAATCATAGGGCTATTGATTTTATTACCCATTGATGGTGGTCCTTGTGTTTGAGGTTGTGGTGGTACTTGTTGAGGTGGAATATTTGGCCATTGACCTTGTGCTTGATTTGGTCCCGGTCCATTTGGTACATTCATTTGATTATATTGTGGTTTGAAATGTTGTTGATTCATTTGAGGTGATGATTGTGGAATTGGTTGTTGATTCATTGGGGCTCCATTTTGTCCCATTGGTGACATTTGTTGTCTTCTAATGTTGAATTGTTTCTTTACATAATCAAAATATTTCATGTATTGAGCCCGAAGTTTTTCAACCAAATCTGGTGCAGCAAGGTAAAGACCTTTTTGTAAATTTTCCATGATATTTTTCGTCATATATTTCATTTGAATTAACCGTTTTGTTCCTTCAATGTTTTTGGTTAATACAAAGAAATAACTAATTACACTATCAACATTTGAATATTGTTGAGATATCTTAATCATCGTATCTCTAACAAGCGCTTTATCTTGTTGTGATAACAAGTTGGTAACATCTTTAAGAGCAACACTATTCCTTGAAACTTCTTCAATCAATTGTCTTAATTTCATCTTCATATCATCAGTTAAAGGTGGTAAGATTGAAGACATTGGTGTAGGACTTTGTTGATTGACTGGAGGAACTTGACCAATCCCCGGTTGTCCAACTTGACCAGCTCCTGGAACTTGACCTGGAACTTGATTAGGCCCTTGGTTTGGTCCTTGTTGTCTATTCATTTGTGGAATAGATGACATATTAACTTGATTCATTGGCATATTATTCATCTGATTAGAAACCGGTTGTCTCTGGTTCATCACAGGTGAAGCCAAGTTCATTTGGTTTTGTTTCATCATACCTTGATTCATGGCCATATTGTTCATCATAGGCACTTGATTATTCATAGGGTTTGTCATTCTTCTTTGGTTCATGTTAGCGTTATTCATGTTAGAATTATTGATGTTAGAGTTGTTTATGTTAGAGTTGTTCATGTTGTTCATGTTATTCATAGACTGTCCACCTTGTTGAGATTGTTGTTGCAGTTGTTGTTGCTTCCATTGTTGGGTTTTATGATGAATAATAAACCTTCTAATAAAGCTTTCTTTTTGGTTTTGATCCAAATTATTCTGAATAGATCCATTACTTTGTAATCTTTGTAACAATGCCATGGCCTCAGAGCTATATTTGACAATATCTTGAGGAGTTATGTTGAAATTTGGAGGTTTTTGTTGAGACTGTTGAGCCGCCAGTTGTGCCAGTTGAGGTTGCTGAGACTGTTGACCTTGCTGTTGAGGTTGTTGCAGTTGAGTTTGGTTCATCAGAGGTGTTACTTGTTGTTGTGTTTGGAATTGTCTTTGTGGGTTGGCAGTCACAGGTGCTGGTGGAGGATTTTGATTTTGATTACTTTGAGCCAATTGTCTTTGTTGTAATAAATGCTTTTGTTGAGGAGTCAAATTATTCATGTTGACATTCATATTCATGTTCATGTTCATGTTTGGTTGTTGTTGGTTTTGCTGGTTATTCATTTGACTCAATCTTCTTTGTTGGTGCTGACGAATAGCCAATTGAACATGGGTATTATGAACCTCTTTAATGGTAGGCATTACATTAGGAGGAATCAACTTCTTATTGAAACTTTCAAAGATCTGATTCCATGTATTGACATTTGGAGGTAAATTGGGGATTTTACTTAACAACGCTTGGGGGATGGGAATGTTACGTATCATGTTTGAAATTTGTTGAAGCTGGTTCATTTGAGGTTGTTGCAGCTGTTGGTTTTGTTGTTGAGATGGTTGTTGTTGGATTTGAGGTTGGTTTTGTTGTGGATTCACTTGGGATCTTAACTGGTTGGCCTGGATTTGGGCGGCAGTTTGTTGTCTAGCCTGCGCCTGCTGTTGCATAAAGTTATTGTTCATTACATGCAGTTGAGAAGGTGGAGGTTGTTGTTGATTTGGAGCAGGCCCACCTTGTTGGTTTCTGATTCCACTTCTAAGTTGAGTGATTTTTTGCTTAATTACCCGCAAGTATTCGTCTCTACTTTGGGATTTCATAAAGGTATATTTTTCAAATTCCGTGGCCATAGAAGCGGCTTTTTGGTCATCATAATTGGTGTTTTGGATCTCCTTAAGAGTTGCCGTTAATATATGAACGACTTTTTGTCTATCAGCCACCAGATAAATGGAATGCCACGAACCATTCATGGGTTGTTGATTCATGAGGTGAGATTTTTCAACGGGCTAAGGGGGGCTGATGAGGGTTGACAAATGGAAATTGGATGAACTTAATTGATATTATTACAAAGATATGAGTATCTTTAACAAATAGATGACTTGGTATATGTTTTTATAATCAAAAACCCTTTTATTAACTTATCGTTTTTAAAAAAAAGTAATTGGATCTGGTTTTTTTTTCACTGATAAATCCTCAAAAAATTCCCTTCGTCTTTCCTACTCCGGTTAAATTGGGTGCGCCGTTTAAGTCGTGAAATGTCGGGGGACCTCGAGGGCTTAGAGGGGTTAATGGGTTAGTGATATAGAGATGTTTGGATATTACTAGAGATTATATATTACTATGTACTAATTAAGGGATAATGACTATGGTTGTCTCCTCAATTATATGCCAGATTACCATATGCGCAAGTGTTCATAAAATTGGGTTTTGTGTGGGGAGTGGCTGTACCAGTTGCAAAATATGCTGAGACGGCTTTCGGGACGGCTGCACATGATGGGTGGACATGAACGGTGGATAATGATGTCCGTTACTCGGATCCCTACAAGGTTACGAAACTTCTCTTGATCGCCGTAGACTCTTGGTACTTGTCTTGCTCTTGTTGGTCTATAAACTCGGTTTGGTGATTCAAGTCCCATTGGTTTTTGATGAACTTGAGCCCTTGGATATTGAAATTGATCTTTTCATAATTCTCTTTTAATTGATCTCTTAATTTGGTTTTAATACTGATCAATTGATTTTTAATGGTAGAATCTTTTTGATTGACCAACTCTTTCAAATTGTTTTTAATAATAAAGTTAATTATTTGCGTTATTAATGAAATATTAACTAAATTATTACTCTTATTAATCCATTTTTCAATGATTTGTAACAATTTTAAAGTATATGAAAATGGTAATACCAATAAAGCATCATCTAATTGCGCCTTACGGATTTTACTAATGGTTTGGATCACATAATCCACTCCGGAAATGTTATACGCAATTAAAACGGTATTGGTTTCAGGTTTAATTGGTTTAGCAGATGAGGTGGTTTGGGATTTTTGTAATTCTAATGCATATTGCTCTTGTTGAATCATATCTTCGTATCCAATATCAAGAGCTTCAATGATTTTTTCTCCCGCCTTTAAACTTTCTAAAGTTTGTTTATTAACTTTAGTAACTTCATCATCATCTTCCTCTCCTTCCGGTTTTTGTTGTTCTTCATTTTCTAAAGATCCAATTAAATTATCTTCATATAATTCATCCATCTCTTTTTCTTTTTCTTCTTCTAAGAAAACTTGATCGTTGGTTGCAGTCCAAAGTCTGATAGAATGATCATGAGATGTTGAAATCATAAATAACCCGTTTTTACTAACACTCATACTCCAGACTTCCAGTTGATGGGCTGGTAATTTTTGAATACATTCAAATTTATCACCATCCCAGTACTTGATCAACCCATCTTTACCGGAACTGAAGAAATTATGACTTTCACCAATGAATTTAACATTCATAATTGAATCTTGATGTCCAAAGATTGATTTATGACAATCACCAAAATCCAATCCCCAAATCTTGATGTTTTTATCAGCTGAAGAAGTGATAATTAATTTAGAATCTGATGAAATATCGATTGATAATACCGGTAATTTGTGTCCATATAAAGTTAAGAAAGTTTTAAAACTGTCTAAATAAATCACTTGAACATTATTGTTCAATAAAGATATTGCCAATAAGTTCCCATTTGGACTGATTTTAACCGATAAGACTTCGTCGGAAACTTCAATGGTTTGCTTATGATTAAATTTCATGTTATAAATCGTTGAATCAGTACCAGGTATAACATCTTCTTCAACTTTAAAGTCCCAAAATTTAACCTTTTTATCGTTACCTCCGGTGATTAATTGCTTACCATCTGGTGAGATATCTAATGACCAAATGGCACTACCTTCATCATTATTTAAATCTTCACCTTTATGAGCTTGTTCAATTCTATCAACTAATATAGATTTAGATAAATCATATAATTCCAAATCACCATTTTTGAATCCAACTACAACTAATGATCCACCAGGTAAAAACTTACAACATAAACCATAACCACTGGTTAATTGGAAGTTTCTTAATACATTAAAAGTCTTTAAATTCCATACTTTCATTTCTCCATTTGATACAGTTACCAACAATTGGTTATCATCAGAGATATCACTCGCTCTTATATCATTTCTATGACCCAATAACTCTATAGAACTGTTCTTATTAATCGAGATTTCGTCCAGTTTTTTCAAATTATCTGGTAAATCTAATTTATAGAATTCAACAGAATTATTGATTAATGATATTAATAAGTATATCTTTTTACCTAATTTGATCCAGTTACATGACTTTATCTTTGATAAAGTTCTTAAGGTTGTAAATGGAGTAATGGCCATATTAATTTCATTTTGACTGATATTTTGAAGAATCTCCTCTTCGGAATACCCTTTTTCTTTTAATCTTTTAGTTCTCGATTTGATACCTTTCTGTAATTCAGACCAAGTTCTGATTCTGAATATTTCAATGGTTCTATCGTTATTTTGTAAGTAGAAAATTTCATTAATTTCATTATTTTTAACAATAGTTTCAAATTTTATATCATTACATCTGGCCTTACTTTGTTTTTCAAAGCTTCCTTTTTCAGCAATCTTTTCCATATCAGGTTTAGATAAATCAACGGTCCAGACTTTAACTTGGTCTTTATTACCGCTGGTTATTAACATATTTTGCTCTTTATTAATACCCATGGACCAACAATCATTTGAATGGGCCATATGGGTTTCTATACACTGTTTAGATTGGAGTTCCCACAATTTAATAAGCCCATCTTTGGAGACACTAAGAATGTAATCATCAAGTTCATCAAGATCAGCTTTAGTTGATTGGGATAAGAAGATCAAATCGGTTATTTCACTCTTATGTCCTTTTAATTTAAACAACCCTTCTTCTCCCACCAAGTCCCAGAGAATTATAGAACAATCATTAGATCCACTGACCAATCTGGTACCACTTTTATCAAATTGAAGGTTACTAATTCTGGATTTATGGCCTTGAAATTTGATGATAACTGAGGAAGATGCCAAATCCCATATCTTGATGCTACCGTCATTATATCCGGAAGCAACCAAATTGTTAGTTTCATGATACGCCAAATATGACACGGCACTTGGAGCTTGAAGAGTTGGTGCATTGGAAGCACCTGGAGTTAACCCATCGGTTAATTTTTGAAGTATTTCACCGGTTTTGATGTCCCATACGAGTATATCTTCAACACCTGAAGTTAAGGCTCTACCAACCGACTTCTTAGATTGTGAGTCTGATGCAGGAAGGTATACAATGTTAGACTGCGATGTTATAACTCCAAAGCTAGTTTCTTGTTCGTAACGATCGTAGGATTTAACCATCTTTAATAAATTTTTTTGCGATGAGCTGCGCGCGAAGAGTACAGCAAAATGGCTGCGAAATTCATATAGATTAAATTTTATATTTGTATAGATTATTGTCTAAATTATTAGGTGGAGGATGTTAGAGAGAAGTATAAGGGTGTAAGATGTATGAATAAACGAGCCGGCATCTTCTCTTTCGGAAGAAGATTCAGAATTATTGTCGCTGTCTTCATCATCTGATGATCCAGTGTTCTTTGAGCCCAGACCAGAACCCAGACCAGAACCCAGACTAGATCCACTAGTACTAGTACTAGAATCATCACTTGTCTTCGTGCTTTGCAAGCTAATACTAGATTCAAGATATTCAGAGATACTAGCAATACCCTCTAACCGTGTATCCTTATCTGAAGGCTCCCAGCAATACTTTTCAAAGCATTTCTTACACTCATCAGATTGCTTCAAGTTAAATCTTTCTTGAGTTCTTCTGATTACGGCGCATCCTACACAAGTAGGCCATTGCCTATCATCAGAGAGATTACCTCTGGTAGCGGTTTCAAATCCATTTTTAATCATTCCAATCATCTCATCATCATCGTAAGTCAACTTAAATGATGAGGTATTACTTTCAAAACTTGATTCATAGTTTGGTACATATATAATTAATGGCACATCAGTAGAATTCAAGTTTTTTGATTCATGGAAAGTAACTAAATTATCTAATTTTGAAGCATCACAACCAAAAAATGCAGGTTTTTCATTAAATCCTTCTTTGACGAATTTTTCATAAGTATCAGGAACAAATGGAATTGGAGAGCCTTTACCTTGTTTGGCAAATTGTCTTCTAAAAGTATGGATTATAGCTGATCCATTTGGCCATTCGGTGGTAGTATCTCCCGAGTTATCAAATGCAAATATAACATCCAAATCTCTATGTTGTTGGATCAACGGATATAAAGGTACATTTTGCTCGTCTTCACTACCATCTACCAAATATAAAGTTTCATTATATTTGATCGCTTTACTCTTACTATCATCGTTATCATAAAATGGATTTGGCTCATATATAGCTATATCCTGTTCACTTTTATCAATTCTTTTAAGTATACCATTAACAATATTTTTCAAGTACTTATTAACGTCATATTCATCCAACCGAGTTAAAAATTGGTTAAAAAGTGATGATGATGTTCCCATAAAAAAACCAGCATTATCATAATTTACAGTACAATTATCATCACTAATCGGTTCTCCACCTCTTGAAGCAGTTCCAACGTATTTTGTTTCAACAAAACTATTTACAGTTGGATCCCAAGAGCCAAATTCGTAAGGGGAGAATTCAAATATCGATGAATTCAAATTAACAATATATGAACCAGGGTTTCTACCGTTTGAAAGGATTATAGGATAAGGCATATCTTTCAGCTTAAAGGAGTCAATTTCAGTAATTGAAGACCATGTTACATTTTCTCCTCCATTATTAGCCATAAATTGATAAGCCAAAGCTCTTCCCCAAATATCAGTCAAACTGGTTTTGAAGCCAGCGTCCTGTTTTGCATTGATATTTTTACCGATGTTTATATAATATTCACCAGTTTTGATGATATTAATACCATTTGGATTGAAGATCGAGTCATCGAGGTTCCAAATATCTAGTTTTTTACTCAAGATATCATCAATCGAAATCCAATTATTAAACACCAAAGTCCCAACTAACCAACTACCACCAGAAAGCCCTGTAATATAAGTAGAGGATTGTAAAATACCACCTAAACCTCTTGAATTGGACTCTTTATACCGGTTATCAGTGGACAATATCTGCCCTGCTCCAGTTAACATCGCTCTATATCCACCACCACTAAATGCCAATCCAATGGAAATATTATGCTCATTAGAATACTTGTTAATGAATTCTTCAGCATCAAA
The DNA here is from genome assembly GCA_030571925.1 of Yamadazyma epiphylla. NCBI lineage: Eukaryota > Fungi > Ascomycota > Pichiomycetes > Serinales > Debaryomycetaceae > Yamadazyma > Yamadazyma epiphylla. The sequence goes on from JAJLZA010000024.1 coordinate 117,564, forward strand.
ATCATTAAGTTGTGCAACATTATTCAAAAATTTGATCAAGTTTTCATTGGTTTTTTCATATCTGCCGGTGATATAAGCCTTTTCCTTATCTGAAATACCATCTGCTTCCCTGAAAATGTTATGACTTGGACATTTGGTGTGATAAGGTTCATAAGGATTTCTATCATCATCACTATCCTCGTTATCATTGCTGTCGTCGTCATTATTATCATCATTATCATCACCATTGTCTCCATCATCATCGTCACTTTCCCACGGCCATGACAAGGATTCACACACTTTAAATAAGATTAATAATATTAATAGCCATCTTAATATTGATCCTTCTTTTCGAAACATCATTTCACTTCAATTTAGTGATTTTAAACTGACTTTAAACTGCAATTAACCTTTTATGGATTGCTGCGAAAAAAAAAAATAGGCTTTAATGTGGGGAAAAACTCTCGTGCATACTCAATTCATGCGCATAACTAAATTTAAATGCAGCATCAAAATTATTTTCGGATCAGGGCAGTGCACATTCCAAAAGCAATTGGCTGCAAAATATATTGATTGTGTTTAGTCCATTAGTATTCGACTTGATATGTTTAAAATATTACGTATAAAATAATTTTTAAGAAATTTTTTAGTTCTATAGTTATATTTAATTATGTTATATATTCTGCGAATTTGGTATAATCCACCACATATATTCTATATTGCAAAGGCTCGCTGGGTTCAAAAAACAAATTAATAATATATTTCTCTATACGATTCTATCACTATTTTATATCAACTAAATTTATATAGCTCTATACAATTCTATCTCTATTCTGGATGCACTAAATTTATATAGCCCTATTCAAGCCCAATTCTGCACTATATTAACTTAAGACAGCTTTCTAGTGGCTTTAACTACAATAGGAATCATAGCCCCAGTAGAAATCGTGAAATGTCTGTGTCCCAAAACCATAATAAAACATCTAATTGAGCCAGCATGAGATGTGGTAGAAATAAAAGTATTCTCTTGTGCCAATTTCTTATTGACTTTGCCTTCTTTTGTATCGAAATCTTGTTCAAATACATTCTGGAGGAACCCATTTATACGAATTGCGTGTTCATGTAAGTGCTCTCTTGTATCAGTTTTAAAAAATTCGTCTTCTTCAGAAAATCCAGGCTCAAATTTAAAACCATGTTGTTCAAAACGGCTTTTGATAACGGTTTTAGTGGATCTTTGATCACAAATGTTCATACCACAAGTTTCTCTGATCGATTCAGTAACAATTGGTTCAATTGAATTTGGTGTTAAACCTTCCCAAGTAATCACCAATGTTCTACAGGATCTTTGTAAAGGTGATACATAATATTTAGCAGGGATAGGTGCACCTTTTTTCAACTCTTGTTCCCATAAATCATGGTTTTCTTGTGCCTGTTTGATACCCACGTCCGTCAACATTGGATCAGGAGCATAATCGATTTCACCATCAGTAGTTTCTTTATACCATTTACGATGCCATTCATCATAACCATACTTATCAATAATAACGTTATGATACCCTTGGCCATGTCTTGCTAAAAAGAATAATTTATAAACTTCGTTATCTTTAGCATTTTCATTCAATTTGGACAATTCAGACTTAATTTGGTCCCATGGCTTCAATCTACCCATTTCTTGTTGGGCATAATTAAACTTCAAATCATCAGTAGCATCATCAGCCTGCTTAAAAAACCCTTTAACTACTTCAAAATCCCACTTAAAATTTTGTTGGCCCACTTTCTCCTTATATAAAACCTCTTCATCCAAATCAGCATGTGCATCAACGTAATCAGCTTCACTGGGTTGTAAAAGAGACATGGTTTAAAAATAGAAAACGTTGACAGAAGATGCGCATAAACCGTTAGTCGATGCAGCAAGCGAACCCACGAGGAGCCCCACCACACCAGAAATTTAACAAAATTATATTTAACTACAAAATCAGACAGATAAACGAATGACAAACATCATAATCATAATAATATACAATTCTAGTACAACTTTTTTCTTTTCTTTTAAAAAAAAATTAAGTTTTCCTAGAAGAACCAGATTTTGAATCAGGTCTAAAATCAGGTCTAAAATCCGGTCTTTTAATTGAATTTGAATTTGAAGTTGATTTTTTAATTTGAAATTTAGATACAATTGGAATATGATCTGATGGGAAATTTGCATCAGGGAATCCAATAATTTTTGCAGCATAATTTTCATCAACTTTACCTAATAAACCTTTAACATTAAAATTTGAAGGTGAATACCAAATATAATCAATTGCAGTAGTAAAATCTGGAGTACAATTTGTAAATGGTAATTCATTTAATGGTTCATAAGCTGATTTTAATTTAAATACATTTCTAAACCCTTCATCAGTAAATTTCCCATAATCACGACCTTCCAAATCATTATGAGATTTAACTGATCCGGTTGAAAATAATTGATAAACAGCACTATCAATAGTTGAATTAAAATCTCCACAAATAATCAATGGGAAATTCTTTAAATCTTCAAAAGAATTTGAACCCAGAAATTTCTTTATAATATCTTTTAATTCTTCTAATAAAATTCCAACTTGTAAAGCTTTAACATCATTAAATAATGGATCCCAATGTAAATGGGTTGTAACCACTACTAATTTTTCACCAGTTTCAATATGTTGTAAATGAAGTATTAAAGCAATATGATCCTTATTCATAAATCTATTAAATAAATCTTTTGTCTTTTTATATTTATCACTTGCCATACATGCACTACCATATTCAAAATTAATTTTATTAAGTAATTGGAATTTTGAAGTTTTGTAAAAAATTGCACATCCATCAACTTTTTTAGCATCAACTTCACTCATGGTTTTAGATCTAGTTTTATTATAAAATAATCCTTTATAACCTAAATTAGACATAATTGGTACCCAAAATTCATGATAAGTTCTAGTTTCAACTTCTTGCATACAAACAATATCAGTATTCATCTTGGTGATTTCTTCTTGTAATTTAGCTCTTCTATAATTCCAATCTAATGCCCAAGTTGGAGTATATTTATGCATTCTTGAAGTGGCATAATGTTGACATAATGTATTATAAGACATTAAAGTAAAAGAATCACTTTCAGTTTCAAAATTTATTGGATTTTTAACTTCATCAGAAATTTCACCATCATCTTCTAAAAGTAACCAAGGTCTTGGTTCTGGTGGTGGTAATGAAGGTTTAATATCTCTTAAATAAAGCATTAATTCTTTGGTACCCTTTTCTGATAAAATATTAGCTAATCTATATTCTAAAGGATTCCCTTCAATACCCAAAAATAATAATTCAATTAAATTTCCTAACCCATTTGGTAAGGTTTGAATTTGATTATCAAATAAATAAAGATATCTTAAATTATAACATAAACCTAATTCACTTGGAACTTCAGTAATTCTATTATTTGATAAATCTAAAGTTCTTAAACCTCTTAATTTACTAACAATTGGAGGTATAGAAGTTAATTTATTATTATTAAGATAAATACTTTCAAGAAAATCATAATTAAATAACTTAGGAGATAAGTTCATTAAACCTTGACCTCCTAAATCTAATTGACACCATAATTGTTGACCATTGGTTCTTTGTCTCATTCTTTCTTCCTCATGCATGGTATCATCTTCATAATAACTGGCAGTCTTTTTATTATATAATAATGCTGCATTAGTGGTTGGAGTACCTGTTGATTTGGATTGTTTTTCTTGTTCTTCTAAAGATTGAATTATAGATTTAGTTGCATCCAATAAACTAACAGGTTTAGAATCACTATAAGGGTTCTTAATCTTTCTTGAATTAGCAGCGTATTGTCTAGCATAATAATGAGGAATATTAGAGGCTCTGGAAATCTGACATAATTGTTGTTGATGTTGCCAATAGATGGTGTTAGGATTATCAACAGTTATAGGTTTTTGGATCTGTTGGGGTGGAGGAGGATTAATAGATTGTGATTGTTGTAATTGTTGGAGTAAATGAGGTCCTCCATTTCCAGATCCTTGTTGATTGGGCGCTTGTTGTGCCTGCTGTTGCAGCTGATTTGGTTGCCCTGGTTGGTACTGTTGGTTGTATTGGGACTGTTGATACTGTTGGGGATAATATTGCTGTGGTTGTACATGATTTGTACCTGGAGTTTGCTGAGAAGCCTGGGATGGTAAAGGTCTTTGGTAGTTGTTTTGATACATATTATCACCATATTCCTGGTTCATTGAAGGCTGTTGGTTCTGTCCTTGTTGTAATTGTTGTAATAAGATTTGTTGAGCCTGAAGGTTGGGCTGTTGATTAGGTACTTGGCCCTGGTACTTTGCATTTATATTCATTTCTTGAGCATATAATTCGGCCTATTTTTTGCGATATTTCAATTCCAAAGGGACGTGTATCGGATGGGATAAGATACTTGATAGCAGATCACTCTTGGTGCAGTGTATCTAATTGACTTTGTAGCTAAAAAATGAGTTTGCGTTGAATGAACAAATTGATGAGATTTGAGATTTTGGACAACTATTGGTGGACCCACGACTTTTTTCAATGCCATTTTGGTTTAAGGTCAAGTGACATTGGTGAGAGGAACAGAGGTAAAAGGTTAAGATCCGAGTTAATAAATACTTATTGTACACAATATACACTTATTCGAGCTCAATTAACAAATTGGCCAAATCTCCACGACTTTTCTTGAGTTTTTCCCGTCTGGCGTCTGTTAGTTCTCTATTTAATACCTTTTTATCACTGGCTTTACAGTAACCTTGACGACCCACAGTACAAATGTCACAATTTTTAGATTGTGGTGTACAAATGACTTGGCCAAAACCAACAAGTAATGGGTTTATATCGATCCAGAATTTGGGTGGTAACCATGCTTCTAGCTGTTTTCTAGTTATATCTGGATTATTGGACTTCTTAGCCCATCCCCACATCATAGCTAATCTATGAAGATGCACATCTACACCTATACCACTATTGATTTTCCATCCTTTTTGTAGTAACAAAAACCCCATCTTGGGCCCCACTCCCGGTAATTTGACTACATCTTCAATAGTCTGGGGAATATCTCCATTGAACTCTTGTACAAGAAGTATACATGCTTTTTTTATATACAGCGCTTTCCTATTATGGAATCCTACCTTACCAATTAGCTTATCGAGATCCTTTTCATCTATACTCAATATAGCTTCTAATGTCAAACCCTTGGTATATCCTCGGGCTTTACAGGACTCATGAAGAGCTTTCATGGCTTCAAAATTCACTTCATCTTTGGTCTGTGATGATAACATTAACAGAATAAGTAGCTGGAATCTGAAGGTTTTAGGATCTGTCTTCGAAATATTGGGGTTGATCCCATTGGGAATTCTTTCACAGCCCATACTATCTACAGGTGCTGTGAACTTGGCTCTCATATCGACTATGGAATTATACAAGTCTACCCAACCAGCAGGCATTTTGACCAGGGGATCAATATCAGCAACAGATACCTTGGTGAAAACATTTGGAATGTCTTCTATATCTTGTACATTTATTTCTGACTTGACAGATGACTCTGATTTGAAAAATTCTGATTTGGTGATGGGTTCTATCTTTATAAGCGGCTCGAATATGGGCTCTGGCTTGACTTCCGGCTCGTTTAAAAGCTCATCTTTAATAACAGTATTCAGTCTTAATGTCCGGCTCTTATTATATTCAATTTTCACCTTTTTTCCGCCCGAAATAAGCGTTCTTGCGGTTCTCTTCATTAGCCAATCTGCGCGCTGACTAACTTTGACTCACAAAAATTTTTCCTCTGACTCAATGATTCAGGAACTGAAAAATTTAGCTCTAGGCCCCAAACCTATACAACCACAACAGGAATCGATGATGTTAGTCAAAGATGAGCCTCAAGAGTTTGATAACTTGGACAATCTACCAAAGAAAGGGAAAAAACAAAAGGGATCCACTACTAATACCAGAACTATCAAGGCTTCCACTTCAGGCCATACTAGAGTAGCCCAAGCTTGTGATAGATGTAGAGCTAAAAAGACAAAATGTGATGGAAAACAACCGTCTTGTTCGAGTTGTGAAGCCATCGGTATAAAATGTATCGTTTCAGACAAGCTCAGTAGAAGAGCATTTCCTAAAGGGTATACGGAAACCTTAGAGGAACGTATAAGGCAACTAGAAGCTGAAAACAATAGATTAAGTGGAATAATTGACTTAAGAGACGAGCAGATCAAAGGGTTGAACCCTCTGAGTAATGGTTTGGACGCTTCAAGTCTGTTTACTGAAAGTGAAGCTATGAGACTGTCTTCTGAAGAATACATTGACAAAGAAGAAGATGTAGGCCAAAATAACATCCAGCTGCATCCAAAACATGATCATGGTGACGGGTGTCCATGTAATTGCTCAAGTGGGTCTGCAGTTCACGAAAGACCAGTGTCTATTGCTAGTTCCAATGGAGATTATGGTCCTTTATCTTTGGATTCATTGGCTTTAAGTGATGATGAAACCAGTAGTTTACTTAGTGCAGAAGACGAATTCATAACAAACTCTTTAGGCAGTGTACTTCTACAAGGGAAAACTGTATATTCGAATAAATTCAATGCTGGAGCTAAACCAGCACCAGGTGCATTTGCAGCAGCTACTGCGTTTGAAAGAATGCAGAAATCCAAATCTCCTGTCATTTTAAACAAACAACAAATGCTTACGGCGTTGGTTTCAGCATCTATACCAAGAAGTACAGAAGAGACTTTATTCGTGCCCACGCTATTGGCTGGTATTTGTCAAGCTTATGGATACGATTCTAAACCAGCGGTATTGACTGCTAATGCCATTGGGTCTTTAAAAGAAAACTCCAATGAAGTCAACTCAGATATTGTGCAAGATGAAATGGATGAGACGCTAATGAGGTTAATTATGAATAGAAAAATCAATAATCCATTGAATCAAGAAGAATGTCTTTTCTTTTTGAATAATCTTAAATTACCCAGTTCAAGAATTGAAATCGACCATCTTATAACGGTTTATTTCCAAGAATGGGGGAACTCATTACCAATTTTAAATAGAAGGTCTTTCTTATCTAATTACACTATTTTCACCAATATATTTGAAACTGGTCATATACCTGCCAATTCACATTTTACTTACGAACTGCTTGAAAAGTTTGGAAGTATACTTATATTGATGATTGCATTGAGTTATTTAACTAATAAACACGAGTTGTTTAATCGAGGCTTAATGGAAGACGATAAGGTCGAAAAATATGTTAAAGAATTGAAGCATTACAATTTCTTGATTCATGAATTTATAAGGCCAAATTGTTTAATCACTAAAACATGTTCAATTCAATCATTACAAGTATTGACATTGGCATTACAATATTGTTTAGTTATAGGTGATGTTAGTACTTGTTTTGAATTAAGAGGTAGAGTAATTACCATGGCGCAACAATTAAGATTACATAGATGTCCAGCTGCAGTTTTGGGTATCAGTAAAGAAAAAGAGAAAGGAGATTTACGTAATCAACAACAAGGTGAAAGAAGATTGTTGTTCTGGTGTATTTATTGTCTTGATGTTTATTCATCATTAAATCTAGGAGTTCCTAGGTTACTTAAAGATTACGAAATTGAATGTGCTTTACCATTTGCAAGTAAAAATAAAGATGGTGAAGATGAAGAAAATGAAGAAAATGAAAATATTTTGGTTGTTAACAATAATAAATTAACTATTGTTGGTAAAGTTTCAAGATATTCTTTAAGTATCATGTTATATTGTAGAGTTTTAGGTAGTATTCTTGACAATGTTTATTCTAGTACTCAAAATTTATCCCCTGCTGAATTGGCTGCCAAAAAGGAAAGACAATTAGAATGTTGGAGAAGAGATTTGCCTTCAGAATTAAATTTTGAGATGGATATTAATGGATTTTCATTAAAATCTGAAAATGAACGTTCTGATCATTGGAAATTTTATAGTAAACAACAATTAAGTTTATTATTTTTATATTTCCATGCTAGAATATTGATTTATTTACCAATTATCAGTAAATATGCTGATAATTATGGAGTTGGGTTATCACAAAAGGAACAATTATCCAAAGGTGAAACCAAAAAATCTGTTGTTATTTCATCAATTACAATGATTCAACAATCTTCAATTCAAATTTTAGAAATCTTAAAGGTTTTATTTAATCCTTTAACTTCTAAACTTTTACCAATTCCAATTAATATTCCAAGAGAACATGCAAGATTGGCTTTATTAGTTGCCAAAGGAACCCTTGATTATATTAAGGGAGGTAATTTATATTCTCATTCGAAACAATTATTATTAGACACAATTCCTCTTTTGATCAGAGAAAGTAGATACGAAGTTCCAGGTAGTTTAAGTAAAAATTGTGGTAAATTAATTGAAATGTCAATTTTAAGTATTCTAGGTGTTCAACAAAATAAATTACAAACCAAAAAGAAATTAAATTCAATTCCAGTTACTAAACCCGCAGTTAATAGATCACCTGTTGGTGTAAATAGTTTTAATTCGTCTGCAAATCTGGCTGCAAATTCAGTCTCGAATTCGGCATCTAGTATGTTAAATAATGTCGGACAATTTAATATCGGATCCGATGTTAAAATTGACGATTACATTGAACCAAATGACCTTGAAAACATTCTTGATTTTGACCCATTCAAGGTTAATTTGACGTCTAACTTGTTAATTGATGATTTTGCAACCGATGGGTCATTAGGGTTAGTGCCATTTCTTAACGACAAAGACGATGAGTTTTTAGATTTTAAGAGTGTAGATAATTTTTAATGAATGATGTATATATGGTTAAGTTTACAATACTCTCAAACCCATTATAGAAACGCACTGACTGTTCAATAAAGCCCACCAGGTCAAGTTAACTAGGCCATACCCTTGTAAACATACTCTTGTGATTTTTGAAAAAGCGGTAAATTCACATCATTACGATTTATTGTAAGCTAAGTTCCAAAATAAAAAAAGGAAAACATATATTAAAATTAATTTACTGATACCTAAGCTAGATAGAACTGAAAGAATAAGCTAATATTAGCTATTTGTAATTCGTCCAGTGAAGGGACTCAAAACGTAACCCCAGGACAGTCTAAAATTTGAGCGTTTGAAACTCCACCTGGCACAACAAGATGAAAATGTTATATAATTAGCCAATAACCATATATCAATATTACCCCATTCTTAAACATGATGTAAGAGAAAATTTGGCAAATATCTAAAGTTTTTGTCTATATATTACAGAGAGACAAAACAAAATAACCATATATTTTTGAATTAGCTAGAATATCCCTTGAATAATTTGACAAATTACAAAATATGTGTTAATCTCTATTTTGTTCTTTACCCTATTTGCTGCGCTTTAAAGTTAGTAATTTTCATAATATCAAGAGTATTTGCAAATTTATATATAGAGTTGCATCAAATGTAAAACGCTTACTAAGATTTTAAAACATATATTAAGCCGAAGCACGAAAAACAGTCGAAATTTATCTTTAAATCAGAGAGCCCAAGCAAAAATAGGGACAACAGCAGCAATTAACTGTGCCTTTCTAATAGCAGCTTCACCTTCGTAGCTGCCTGCCACAGGCGAAGAGCCGGAACCAGAACCGCTAGAACCAGAACCATTAGAACCAGAACCATTAGAACCAGAACCATTAGAACCAGAACCATTAGAACCAGAACCATTAGAACCAGAACCATTAGAACCAGAACTATTAGAACCAGAACCGTTGGAACCAGAACTATTAGAACCAGAACCATTAGAACCAGAACTATTAGAACCAGAACCATTAGAACCAGAACTATTAGAACCAGAACCGTTGGAACCAGAACCGTTGGAACCAGAACCGTTGGAACCAGAACCACTTGAGCCAGAACCTGAGTTAGAACCGCTAGAGCCATTTGATCCAGCACCTCCAACAGTAGTGGTGTACGTTGTAGTAATAGCGTCTTGTTGTTTACCTCCTTTGGCAGGTGGATTAATTGTAGTGGTTACTACCACAACTTCTGTTTTGGCAGGTGTTTCCATAACAACAGTTAAATCTCCATTTTCAGCAGTTTTAACATAAGTTTCTGGAACTTTTCCTGAACATGCAACAGTAGCAGTTACAACTGGAACAGCGGCTGGTGTTTCAATAACAATTACTAAATCACCATTTTCACAAGTTCCACAAGTTTGAGTGTAAGTTCTGGTGGTCTTTTCATTACATGGAAGAGTAACTGTTTTAACTGGAACTGGAGTAGCAACAACAATAGTTGGTTGGCCATTACCACCTTTGGTAGTGTAAGTAGATGTAAGAGTATTAGTCCATGGTATAGTAATGGTTGGTGCTGGGGTTTGAACAACAACAGTCCCACCATTATCATTTTTAGTGGTGTAAGTAGAAGTAAAGGTACCAGTCCATGGTGTAGTAATTGTATCAAATGGGGTTTCAATAACAATTGTTCTATCACCATTATCGGCAGTGGTTGTATAAGTAGAAGTGAAATCACCAGTCCATGGAATAAAGGTAACTGGAACATCAGTTGGAGTTTCAATAACAACTGTTCTATCACCATCTGGTCCGGTTGAAGTGAAAATAGTAACATCAGATCCGGTCCATGGGGTTGTAATAGTTGGTGGGACAGTTGGGGTTTCAATTACAACTGTTCTTTCTCCATCTTTACCAGTGGTAGTATAAGTTGAGATATCAGTACCAGTCCATGGAATAGTAGTGGTTTCATCATCAGTTGGAGTTTGAATAACAACTGTTCTGTCACCATCTGGGCCAGTAGTGGTGTAGGTTGAGATATCAGTACCAGTCCATGGAATAGTAGTAGTATCATCATCAGTTGGTGTTTCGATTACAACAGTTCTTTCACCATCTGATCCAGTAGTGGTATAGGTTGATGTGAAAGTTCCAGTCCACGGGATTGTAGTAGTATCATCATCAGTTGGTGTTTCAATAACAACGGTGCTATCACCATCTGGACCAGTAGTAGTATAAGTCGAAGTAAATGTACCAGTCCATGGGGTAGTAGTAGTAACAATACCCGGTACAGATTTAGTGGTAATAACTTCTGGATGACAAATACCATCGGAACATATAGTAGTGGTGAATGAACCATCTTTACAAGTAGATCCAGTACAAATGACGGTTGAAGTTGGTTCAGGAGCAGTTTCAGTAGTAACAATTTCAGAGAAACAAAGTTTACCAATACAAGTAGTAATAGTTGTTTCACCAGTTTGACATGTGGTACCATAACAAGTAGTAGTAGTAGTTGGTACTTCCCCGCTTGATGGTGGAACAACAGTAGCAGTTGTAATAATATGTGGAACACAAACTGAACCACTACATTCAGTAACAGTAGTTTCGCCAGGAACACAAGTAGTACCAGTACAAGTAACCGTAGAAGTTGGTGGATCAACTCTTGTAGTGGTAGTAACAACAGTACTGCAGATAGTTCCAGAACATTCAGTACCAGTAGTTATACCTGGGGTACAAGTTTCACCATAACAAGTAATAGTATCAGTTGGAATATCTGGACCTGAAGTAGTAGTGGTTGTAATAACTTGTGGATGACATACACCATCAGTACAAACAGTAGTTAAGGTAGTACCAGTTTGACAAGTCTCACCAGTACAAGTGACAGTGGAAGTGTCAGT